>BQNB010018244.1:54196-68600 GCA_026074375.1 Tanacetum coccineum
AATGCAGAAAATTAATTTTATTAAAAGCCCTAATTTTTAATGAGTAATTATTAACTAATTTAACTAATTAAACTAAAAAAACCTAATTTTATTATTTAATTAAACTATTTTTTTTTTTAACCTAACCAATTTAACCAAAACACATGGGTTAAAAGTGACAAAAATCAAAATTGAGGGTAGGCGGCCAAACATTTAAGTTTTATAAAAAACACAAAGTTTGAACTAATGGCAGATTTAGTCCCTTAACCTAGGGACTTAACTAGACTAACAATTAAACTAACGAGGGACTTAACTATGCAATTAACAAGGACTAACTGTGTAACTAACAAGGACTAACTGTGTAACTTTAATCTTAACAGAAACTATAAAAACAAGCAAGATTGGCCCCTGAAGCAACTAACAACCAACAACCAGCATCCATTTTATAAAATAAACAGCTTATTATCTAACTTTTTAAGAAACTATTTATATAAAACTTAACTTTCACTTATTTGAAATAAGCTGTATAAGCTTATTAAGGCTGATAAGCTTCTAGCAGCTAGGAATTCTATCTCTTAAACTACATGAACAAAGCAAAATAAAAGGCATATGACAGATTTTACTACTTAATAAAATCCACTTATCAAACTTATTTAGCAAATGCAAACAGCTTATCTACTCTAATGAAACTTAACAGCTTATTAAGAAAAAGGAAAGAAACAAATGTAAAACTTATTAAAGCTTAACTAGTGTGTACCTTAGCTTTCCAGCTAGAACAGGAAAGCTTAACAGCTTATTATGAGCTTATGGCTTAATCCACATAAGCTCAATCTCAAACCAACAATCCTAATCTAGCCCTACTGCTGACCATCAGCCTACTACCCTTGATACCTTAGCAGCCATCCAATTCCAATAGGTATCAAGCCTTCATTATATGAACACAATAACAAATACTTTGACAGAATTTAAATGAAGAAGCAAAATGATATGAAATAATTCTTTTATTAATACTGAAATAGTTTCTTACAATACGAAATAAAAAAACATTAAATTGAAATTACATTACTAAAGAAAACTGAATTGAAAAATTAAACTACTACAATAATAAACTAAAAATCACCACTAAAATTACTACTCATATGCTGGAATGATAGGGGTATTTATACCCGCATAAAGTCACCATCTTCTGAATCCTATCAATCTCTTATCTCAGGCCCTTGAATCACTCTCTCACCTTGACTTGAAAGCTCAATCGTTCGATTAAAGGTGTGTATAATCCGGATTAATGACGTGGATATATGTGTGTTAGTTATGTGAGTGTTAATACTCCCGCGTGTGGGGTTTCGACAGTCCCACGACCAATCGAGGGGAGGGGCGAATCCTTCTTTCAGCCAACGGTGGATTGGGTTGATGGGAATGATTGATAGTGACATGATGGTTAAGATGATGTGAGGGGATATTAACCCTAAGGGGTAATTATCAGAATGTGGGTTAGAGTGGTTAAGAATACTAGGGTTATATAGGTGTTTCTTAGAGTGTTTCGTGTTGAGTGATTGTGTTTTGATCTCATTTGGTTAAAAATTGAATGTATCAGAAATTTAAATGATGTGTTATAACACCCCCGGGTTGGTCGGGTTAGGGGTTCGGGTTAATTGGGTTGGGGGTTGGCTTGTGATTGGTTGAGAGGGAGATCCACGGGTAGTTTGACCCGGTCATTTGACCCGCGACTTTTGTAACTATGAGATAATTACATTTCCGGCCCTTGTGTTTGGCAAGCATCTTTTTCAGGTTTATAAATAACTTCCATAAATTGCAAAGTCAACCCTTGAATTTATAAGACAAATGGAATGCTTTGATGAATGTGTTTAGCAGCAGTTGACGTGTTATAAGGCCTGAGGCATGATCTCTCATGGCTTCGCTTTGATTTCTTTAGCTTCTTGATCACTCATCCGTTCTCGTGTTCGTTTTTGACGATTTCTTGCAACTTTGTACATTATCCAGTACCTGCACACAATACACTCAGATACAAGCACATTTTTGCGCATTTTTAGCAATCCGTTTTTGGGTGAAATTGGGCCTTTTTAAGCATAAATATGATAGTGTATTCTAACACTTATACAAATTCCCCAACTACAAACGATTGTGTGTCCCTCACGCAATATTACATGCTTAAACCAAATACCCTCGAAAATTCCCAAACTAAACCTTTGAAAAGTAGCAAAGAGTTTTGTTTAAGAGATCAACAATTAATACAACACCCGACATTCCCATTTTCAAAGATTTTTTCATTTTTTTGGATTTTCTTGATATTAACTACCTAACTACAATTTTATTTGTGTTGACATAATGCAATGTTTTCATTACCACATTGTAACAATTTAGGATCATAGAACAAAAAAGCAACAATTAATTGTCTAAAAATAACTTCATCTTCCCCGATTTTTCACTTTTCCCATGCTAAGCTTAAAAACAAGATCATCGTTAATTACAAGTCATGACACTAACACTACTCATAAATATTAATTGTGTACTTACTTTTCCTCCCACAAATCCTACTTTTGTACTCAGGATTTTACTTAAGTCATAATACCCAAGGCTCTTTAAAGACTTTTTGTTTCGATACATTATGAATTCAGGAAAATAAGATGTAAATGGTTTAAGAGCAATAATTAGCTCCTAGCCCATTCTCAAAAGAACAAATGCCAATCAAGAATAAAGTCCACATCGAGACGACCAAAATGGCATTTAATAAGGCTACTTAAGCAACGGCACCATCTCATGTCATATAACCCTAAGGCTCATTAAGACATGAATGGACAATCTCATTTGCTACCATATACCCTAGCTCTTTAAGGCACAAAACAAGACAAAATTACAACATATTATCTCCTCAGTCCTTTAGTCGGCTACAACATCGGCCACAGTCCCAAAAAAAGATCAGCCTCCGACAATATGCAAGCAAACATATTTCGACTTCGATTAAAATAAGTAAAACCCGGTGTCCTTTTATCACACGTAAGCCACATCGATAGCGGAGTTCGACAAGAGTTATTACTACTTATTATGACACGGACTCACGTTATATGAACAACTACAACATCGGCCACGCCTCCGACACGATGAAGTAATCTGGCAGAGATACTTATTTATTATATTTTTTTGTATTTTTAAGCCAAATTAAGTATTCCTGATGTGTACTCATCCTAATCACAAAGGAACTAAAGAAAACTTCTATTAGCTAATTATTAACCAAAAAACCATACAACTCTATTTATTAAACATTTATATATAGAGGTGAAACAAACTAATGGGAGAAAAAGCCACAATTAACACATATGAGCTTGAAAGAAAACCAACTATTCTACGTTTAATGTCATGACTTATAAATAACACTATCATTTCTTGTTCTTCACAAAAGAAATTTGCAAATACTTAGCCTTATAAAATCCAACTTGGCATATTTAAAATCTACTTGAGATTAGCACAAGTCTTCATTTACTAACGATTCAAGTCTAGCATGTTTAAAGTCTATATGAGACTAGCACAAACTATCATCATTAATTGTTAAGGGAAAAAACTAGAACTCTACACGTACGAAGATCGGGGTCAACAAATTACTTCTTATTTCTTTACCAGGCGGAAAACCTACAATTTTGTCCTTATTATTTATTATTATTTTTATTATTATTATTATTATTTTTTTTTTTTTTTGATTAAAAATTTAATTTTTTTTACTATTTTTGAGTGTGGGAAACCGGGTACGTCAGAAACACAATAAGCAAGCACATCAATCGCTAGATCCCTCCCCAAACTAAAATGGAAACATTGTCCTCAAATGTTTAAAAGTCCGGGTTCCTACAAAATCTAAGCCCGTTTTATAAAAAGACAAAGATAATTCGTTACAACGATAAGATCGAAAAGGATATTGATCTTCCCCAAACTAATTTCCCACACAAAGATGAGAAAACTCGAGAGCATAACCGGAATGAGGCATCGGACACGAGAGGATTCTTGAAATGTTGGGTTAATCCTGCCAAATCACAACACAGACAACAAACAACGAGAAACGAAGAGGATGGGTCCCTCAATATCTCAACACATTAGAGGTTAGAAAATAAAATAGAAAGAAAAGGATAAGCATGGGGTGAACTCCCACGAAGCGGCTTTGTTTTTGATTACCGAGTCGCAAGCTCGACTCGATCCCAGAATTTAGTTTTCTCTTAAGGGAAAGTCTGAGGTCCTGGATAACCAATGGTGTGTATTGGCCCCTCCATAGTAATGTTTGAGACACGTGTCAGTTGACTTTTGAGAATAAGATCTCATCCGGCATGAGAACAACTGGCATGCCATAAGATAAACTTCGGTGATTGTAAAAGGTCCGCTACCACGTGACTTGTAGCTTTCCGGAGAAAATCTTTAATCGGAGTTTTGAAAAGCGTAAGACTTGATCACCACAATGAAGATACGGATTCTTTTAGCTTAGAATCGTGTAACTTCTTTGACTTCTCCTTGTAGATTAGCGATTCTCATAATCTTGAATCACAAGCTAGCTCGCTGAGCTTCATTTGAGCTGAAGCATTCGATGAATCGCCCGCATCTTTAAAATCGAAAGTTGCATGCTTGAGAGCCCAATACGCTTTGTGTTCTAGCTCAACTGGTAAGTGACACGCTTTTCCATAGACTAACTTATATGGAGTACATCCAATTGGAGTCTTGTAAGCGGTTCTAAAAGCCCATAATGCATCATCTAACTTATCTGACCATTGAAGCAACGGTTTTTTCTCTACCGATTCTCTCCAAAAATTCTTTGAGACCTCCGATTCGTGACTTCTCAACTTGTACCACTACGTTTGAGGGTGGTAAGAGTGCGTAAGAGACTATGGGTGACACCATATTTAGACATAACTCGAGTCAATTTGTCATTACAAAAATGGGTCCCACGATCGCTTATGATTGCTCTCGGAGCACCGAATCGGGAGAAAAGGGATTTTAAGAACTTAACAACTACTCTAGCATCGTTGGTGGGGAGCGCTTTGCTCAACCCACTTGAAAGATCTAATCGACGGTACTAGATAAATTTGTTACCCCGTCAGACGACGAAAAGTCCCATAAAATCAATCCCCAAAATCGAAAATCCACAAACTTGTGATTGCGTTTTGAGGCATCCTCAGTCACGTGTGAGAAGTTTTGCCTTGCCTTAGACAACATCACAGAGATTTGAAATAATTCGTAATGCGCAGTCCTTATATAAGAGGTAGGCCAATAAAACCCTGCATTCAAAAACCAACTGGCGGTAAAGTTGGCTCCGTAGTGTCCCCCGGTGGGTCCACTGTGACAAGCTTCGAGAATTTCGAGAGCTTCTTTGCCATCTACACACCTTCGGATTATTTGATCCGCACAAGTCTTGAAAAGAAAAGGGTCATCCCAAAAATAATGTTTTACATCTTTAAAGAACTTGTTTTTCTCTTGAGTCGACATTCCTTTTTTAATGAATTTCCCCGCGTGGTAGTTAGCAAAGTCGGCGAACCACGGGGTACTTTGGTCTTTGGAAGTTAACACACTTAAAGTCTCTAAAGGAAAAGTCTCGGTAATCTCTTTTGGATCAAAAATATTCTCATAAGGGTTTTCAAGACGAGAGAGGTGATCGGCTGCATAGTTTTCAGCTCCCTTGGTATCGATAACCTTAAAATCAAATTCTTGAAGAAGTAAGACCCATCGAAGCAATCTTGCTTTGGCGTCTTTCTTGTTGAAAAGGTATTTCAAAGCGGAATGGTCCGTATAAACAACACTCTTGTTCATGATTAGATATGATCGAAACTTCTCGAAAGCATAAACAACTGCAAGCATCTCCTTCTCGGTTGTTGTGTAATTCGTTTCTGCTTCAGTCATTGTCTTGCTAGCATAATGAATTGGTCGGAAATGCTTCTCAATCCTTTGCCCTAAAACCGCACCAATTGCATAATCACTTGCATCGCACATGATTTCAAAAGGTTGGTCCCAATTCGGAGCAATGAGAATTGGAGCTTCGGTCAGCTTCTTTTTCAATGTTTGAAAGGCTAGAATGCAATCTTCCGAAAAAATGAAAGGAGTGTTTTTCTCTAAAAGATGGGTCATGGGTCGAGAGATTTTGGAAAAGTCTTTGATAAATCTTCGATAGAATCCAGCATGCCCGAGAAAACTTCGAATTCCTTTGACGGTTGTTGGATGAGGAAGCTTAGAAATTACATCAACTTTAGCCTTATCGACTTCAATTCCTTTTCTAGAGATCTTATGTCCTAAAACAATGCCTTCTTTAACCATGAAATGGCTCTTTTCCCAATTTAGTGCTAATTTGGTGTCTTCACATCTTTTAAGCATTTTATCTAAATTGGCAAGACATGAGGAAAAAGAATCTCCAAAAACTAAAAAATCGTCCATAAAAACCTCCATCGTTTTTTCTATCATATCGTGAAAAATGGCCATCATACAACGTTGGAAAGTTCCGGGAGCATTACATAATCCGAATGGCATACGACGGTACGCGAAAGTTCCGTATGGGCACGTAAAAGTAGTTTTTTCTTGATCTTTAGGTTCAATGGGGATTTGAAAATACCCTGAAAAACCATCTAAGAAACAATAAAACTCGTTGCCGGCTAATCGCTCTAACATTTGGTCCATGAATGGTAACGGAAAATGGTCTTTACAAGTTGCTTCGTTTAACTTTCGATAATCGATACAAACTCTCCATCCCGTGACTAATCTTGTAGGCACCAGCTCATTTTCTTCGTTTGTGACAACGGTCATACCACCTTTTTTAGGAACACAATGGACTGGACTAACCCATGGACTATCCGAAATTGGATAAATCAATCCTGCGTCAAGAAGTTTTTCTACTTCTTTCTTGATGACGTCGTGGATTTTAGGGTTAACCCTCCTTTGATGTTGGACTGAAGGTTGGTAATCATCTTCTAAAAGGATTTTGTGTGAGCAAAACTCTGGATCTATGCCTCGGATATCAGAAAGTTTCCAAGCAATTGCTTGTTTTCGGTTTTTGAGAACGTTAATGAGTGAGGTCTTTTCTTCTTGGCTCAAATCTTTTGAAATTATGACTGGAAGCTTGTTATTTTCCTCTAAAAATGCATACTCGAGATGCGGAGGTAACTCTTTAAGCTCAACTTCGGGAATTTCAACTTTTGGTTCATAGATGTAGCAATATTACTGGAAGACTTCTTTGGTTCAATCAAAAACCTTTTTATAGATCTTTTTGGAATCCGGGTTAGTTAATCTCCTTGGTTTGGTGAAGGTAATGGATCATTGTTGAGAAGTGCCTCGAGAATGAGAATGTCACCCTCGGGATCATAGTATGTAGCATTGAAAACTGGTGAAACTGGTTCATCATCGATTGCTATGAAAGCATCGGCTTCTTCAAAGAGTAGAAAATCCACTGTCATCAAGGAGTAAGTGTGGTGTTGAAAGTAGAAAACAATCGGGATGTCGAAGTAAGGAGTAGGATTGTTTGTAAGCAACGAATCAGAAAATCCACAGTAATTCTTGTGAGTACTCTTCACAAGGTAACATCGATTAGATCAACTTTCTTTCAATGATTCAAGATTGGTTGTAGGAAATGGAAGGTATTGCAATCACACATTTAAAGGTTGTTACGATTAACTCATCATTCCTTAAGAGTAATTTATCCTTCGGTAAACACGATTAAAGCTTTGAAGCCGTCTAAGAAAGGGTCGCTTCCGGAGTATCAACGGTACTCGAGGTTCGGCTATAAAATCAAGAATAACAAAGGTCGGCGGGAAAGTAAAACTTTCCCTACTTTGATAAAAAAACATTTTCTGCAACACCGGTTGGTTTGGAAATTGTCGTCGGTTCGGCTAATTCTATAACCATTTTTGTTTCGGTTAGCCTGTGATTTTTCCAGATGGGATAAGGCAATGAGATTGATACTAGCTCCTAAATCGGCACGGGCTATGTAAACTATCGAACTCTGAAAAAATCACAAGGGAATGAGAAATCGACCAGGGTCACCTAGCTTTTCGTGGAAGCTTTTTAAGGCGACAACCGCACTGCTACAATTTTCATCAACGGTTTTTGTTTTGGTTAAACTCAATTAACTTGTCTTTGTTATTAAGCATCTTTTTGACCATCGGAGCAAACTTTTGGCATATGAAATGAGAGCGTCGCGCAAATTAGCTCAAAGTGAAGATTAGGAAGATTTCCATAAACTTTGAAGCCAGGATATCATCCTTTTCACGAATCTTTTGTTTGTTGAGTCTTGATGGGTAAGGTAAATTAGGTTTGGCTTTGTTGGCAACGAAAGAAGGCTCTTTGATTGGCTCTTTTGTCTCTTTTGGTATGTTTCATGGATCAATGGAGGAGGTTGGATGTCTTCGGTGCTCGGTAGCTCCGTATCCTTTGTCACCTCACTTTCCTTTCACCACCAGGCGGAGAATCGGATGGTTCTATCGTAAGAAAACTAACCACTACGATTTTGTAATTTGCCTTGGCTTCATTTCTTGGGGTTTGGGAATTGGGTATTGCTAGGTAAGAACTTGAATTTGAAGCTTGGTTGGAATTGGCCTTATATCATTCAACTTTCCCCCCCCCCCCCCCCCCCCCCCCCCCCCCCCCCCCCCCCCCCTGGTGGCCAAAGGCTTGTTAACAAACTTGTCACATTTGCCATTTGATTTTGCAAACCTTGATTTTGATTTTGCACATTCTTTAATACTGCATCGTTTGCTTTGACGTAGCTTTCAAAATCTGTTTTCAAAACACTATTTGTTGGAGTAGGTAAGGTAAAACTGATTGGTTGGTGGTTGTATGTGTGGAAGTTTTGATAAACTTGATTTTGGTTATTTGAACGGTTTTGATTAAAGTTTCCTCCATGGTTTTGGTTGAAATTAGAATTGGTTCCTTGATAACGGTTTGGATTGTTTTGAACATTCGGTTGATTGAAACCCGATGGTCTCATTTGACTCGCTAAATTGGAAGGTTGGTTTTTTGGAGGAAAAATTTCAACGGCTGCGGTTTGTTTGGAATTGTTGGTATTGTCATGAAAAATGGAAAAAATCGTTTCACCTCGAGTTAATGGGCCAAAGGTTTAAAATGGTGATTTGGACCACAATGTAATTCTCTAGTGGACACATACTTCCTCAACTGCTTTGACGGTTGCTAGGCGTTGTAACAACTAAAGCTTTCATTTGATTTCACATTTGGTCTCTTGATGTCATCTTATCCTCGAGTGAAGCGGCTATTTGTTTGCATATCGAAAGAATTATCTTAGAAGGTGAAGATTAGAAAGAGGAGGAGCATCCGTACTCACTCTTGAATCATTAGCACGACTTCTGAGTAACGAAACTTTTGACTTGCTTTCAATAATTGCTACAACCTTATTGAGGATCTTGTCTAAGAAATTTGCCACCTGCTGCAGGAATCTAAGGCAATCTTGGATCTTTCTAATTTCAATGAATTGTAAAAGGTATCGAGTTGGTGGAGTTCGGAAAAGCCATGGTGAGGACATTGACGAAGGAGTCCTTTAAAACGTTCCCATGCTTGATGAATGTTTCGTTTGGTTTTTAATATAAGTAATGATAGCATTCCGAATAGTAAGTGGTTTTTGATAGTGTGGGAAGTATTTGATTATGAATTTTGAAACAAGGTCGTCCCATGTGGAGAATTGATCTAGGAGGTTTTTTTTTCCTTATCTAACAATCTCGGGCTTCACCGTTTCTAGAGAAAAAAAGGGGAAATTGCAAAAGATTAAACGAAGTTTCGGGAACTTTGGATGTCTAAACGTATTAAAGTGACCTTATTAAAAAATCGAAGGTGATTGTGGGGACCTTGTTACCCGTGATCTTATTGGCTTTGCACAAGATTGATTAAAGGTTGTTTAAGCTCGAAATTATTAGCATTGATCGGTGGGACAACTATAGCATCTTCATAACCTTCAATAGGTGCTTGTAACATTTGGGCCATCGTTCGATTGTCGGCCATTGGAACAACGTTTTGTTCAACAATTGGATCTTCTAAATCAAAATTTTCAACAACCGGAAGAGTTTGTTGTTGACGACGTCTACGAGGATTGAGTACGACTTGTGTGGCGCATAAAAAGAAAAACTAACAATTAAAAAGCAAAATTTTACACTAATTTTTTTTTTCTTTTTTTTTTTTTTTTTAGCAATGAATTTTAACGGTTACACGAAAGAGACTTAAACCAAATAATCAACTACTTCACGGTAGCTCTTGAAAATTGCTTTTCAAGGTGAGCCGTGTCTTTGTTTAGAGACACAATAGGCAAGTGTTAAATCCTTTGGATTACGATTTGGGATAACTTTACAAGTTCTTCCGGAATTTAACTGATAATATTCTCAATAGCAGAATATTATTTGTTGGTGTTCGCATTACCAACTTTTGTTTATTATTATTATTATTATTATTATTATTATTTTTTAAAAGGACAATTTTTTATGTTTTTGATTTTTCTATATTTTTTTATCTTTTACTTATACTAAAAAGAAAAGGAAAATATTTTTTTTTACTTTTTATATTTTTGATTTTTTTATATTTTTGAATTTTAAAAACAAGAATGAAACTTTCGAGGACGAAAGGATCTTCAAACCAAATCAACAAACAAAGATAGATAGGAATCGTAAGACACTATTCCCTGGCAACGGAGCCAAAAACGATTCGTAGTTTTATAACCCCCCACGTAAAATATTTATAAAAATATAATACTTTTTAAAAGAGTATTAAGAAGATTCCAAGTTATCCTTGATAAAATTCACTCATCAAAAAATATTTATAAAAATATATAATACGTATATTTAGACGGCATAGTCATGATACCGGGGTATGTTTCCCCAATGGATTAGTGGATTGAAACCACGCCTTAGTTCGGATTCTGATTTGATGAAAGCAAGGATATTTTGGTAAGACTATAACTCTGAAATTAAGATAGCAACAAATTACTGACAATTAAGCAAATAAAAATAATTTAAATCCCTAAAATGTAACAAAATTTCACTAAATAAAGAAAAATTGCCGAAAATTATTAAAAATAATAGCCCTAATTTTTATCTTTTTATAAAAGTTTAATTAAACTAATTAAAACTTAACCCTAATTATTAATTAAAACTAAATAAACTAATTTAAAACTTAATTAATGGACTAATGGTGCAAAAGGAGAAGGACTAACGGGGAAAAACTCTAACTGACAGGGAAACTGACTGAAAAACAACTAAGATTGAAAAGTTACACTTTCTACCCTGAGAATCTATCCCGACAACAAACTAAGTCCAATAAGCATTCGAAATTTTAAAGAACTTAAAATGAAAAACTCAAAGAAGCAAAGTTGTAGAGGGAGCTAGTGGGAACGACTTTAACAAAAACACTATAGCCTGAAACTCAAAGATAAGCTCTAAAAAGAGCTTATTGATAAGCTGTTACACAGAAAGGAGGGGCATAACCTTGGTTTTAGAAAATAAGCTATAAAAAAAACTCAAAACAAGCTCAAAATGAAAAGGAAGAGTTCTAAGAGCTTATGATATCCTTATCTATTATATTGAAAAGAAACTAAAGCTTAAACTACTTTTATACTACTGAAATTGTTCATTAAGTAAGCAAACTCAGGAAATAAGCAAAGAAACTTAAGATCCAAGCAAGATGAAAACTTTATAAAGCTAAATTAGACTCTAAAACTTTAAGGACTTATAAAACTACTTATAATCTATCTAGTTAAGCTAGAAAATCTAGATCCATAAGCTAAATTAACAAATTTAAATCCTAAAGTTTCTAAGTACTGTTTTTGGAGTTTTCAGGTTTTTATGACTTTTGACAGCTAGATTAAACTAAGTAAATAAGCTAGAAAACGAAATTTAAGACTTAAGCTATATTAAGCTATGTAAAAACTTAAATCCTACTGAATTTAATAAGCTAAATCTTAAAATTACTTATCTAAACTAAGCTATGAACACAGCAGTACTAACTGAGGTTAGTACTGGTAGTGTAAAAAGTTCAGCAGTACTTTCACTTGAAAGTACTGCTGGTGCAATTTTGACTTTTAAAAAACTAAATAAGCAATGAAATAAGCTAGAAAATGAAAACTAAATCTAAATAAGCTGAATCTAAACTTAATTCTACTGAGATTAAAGCTAACAGTACTAACTTGGAGGTTAGTACTGGTAGTGTAAAGGCTAAGCAGTACTAACTGAAGTTAGTACTGCTAGTGCAATTTTGAGAATGCACTAAACCAAACACTCCTTAAAAATCATGACAGAATTTGAGAAAAGCTTTTAAGAGAAATCTAATGAACAAACTTAATACCAGATAAAAAAAGCTTAAAAACAAAAATTAACAATCATGATTAAACAACTGAATAAGCAAAATTCTAAGATCTTAACTAATTAAACTAATGTTTTTGGATTTTATGAGTTTTTATGACAGAAATTGATAACTAAAGATCTATAACTATTTAAGCAAAAACAGATGAAAACATATAACTAAATTGCACTAGAAGAGAAATTTGAACACTAACAAGCAAAGAGAATAAGCAAATAACAGATCTAAACATAGCAAGCAATAATATCAATATTTAAAACTAGAATTTAAAGGAAACTGAAAGAGAAACTTACAAACTCCTCTAGCTAAACAAGAGGACCAATTAAGGCAGCTACAAGCTCTCTAGCTTATGAATAAGCTAGAGTATAAGTCCTTGGGATCTCTTCCAAGGTAAGATCCCCTTCCAAAAGCTTAGATACAATAAGATCCATAATAGATTTAACTGATTTAAGGTTTAGATAAGGTTAATACTGAATTCAAACAGCTCTATTTCAGCTTATAGACTGAAAGAGCTTATGAGTAGCTTATTGAGACAATTTTAGCTTATTAAGAGAGCTTAAAGGTTGAAAATAAGAAGAGCTTATGACAAATTAAAACTGAATTTCATTAATTGAAAACTGAATTACATTACTAGAAAAGGAAATTACAAGAACATTTAAGTAAAAATACGAATTTAAGCTAAAAATTATATAAAAACTAGATAACAAAGAAAGAAAAACGGATTCAAAAACTAGATAAAAAAAACGTAAAAACTAGGATGCTGTGTGTGTGAGAAGTGAGGTCTTTTTATAGTGCCAAGCTGAAGCTTCTAGGTCCTCTTGCCTTGCTCTCCAAACCTTCAATCTCTGCCATTCATTTCTTCAATCATTTGATCATCAATTGTGGCCGTTTGATCAAAATGTGGACACCTGAGGATTGCCAGGCTGGCATTCTTTGATGTGACGTTTGTGTTAGTTTTGTGAGTGAGTTTAGCACAAAACCCACCACTATTTGTGCTTCTTTGCTTGATGATGTGGCTCTTCTTTAATGAATCCTTTGATAAAGACTGATTTGACCCTGGGTTTGTGATGTAGACCTCTTGAATTGACTTAATCACCCTCTAATTTTCATTTGCCCCTTGTTTTACCATGGCAGTGAAAATGGGAGAGACGATGAATAGTAAAAGGGTTCCCGCTTCTTTTTTGACAGTTAAAACTGTTGAAGTTTGGAAGGGTGCACATTTGGTCCTTGTCTTTCTTTTCTTTCTTTCAAGTTATAAATATCTTTTGGAAATTGCAAGAATGGCCCTTGAAGATGAAAATTGGCTAAGGCTTTGGTCTTTTGGGGCTTCGGCTTTGTACTCTTTTGATTCTCGTGTCCGTGTTTGCTCACTTTTGACTGTTTTCTTGTGATTTTTGACTTATCCATACCTGCATACACAAAACACAAATACAAGCATATTTTTGCCATTTTTGGTCTGTTTTGGGTTTAATTGGGTTATTTTAGGTACAAACGGATATGTGTATTTTACACTTATCATTAGGCATAGGTATTTAAATCTCATGATCTAACCAGAACCGGAGGGATCTACCCAGGGATATCCACTAGTTAGTGTAGAAGTCCTTAGGTATGATACAAAAGGAGAAAAAGTGAGAATCGAGAATAATGCCGACTGAGATGGAGCTAACACTGGAACAAACCCAACAAGGTGTTAGTTATGAAGTCTCGGTAAGCATTGAAGGGGTTAAAGAATGAAAAAGAAGCAGAAACCGGGTAAATACATAAACTGTCAGAAACACTAAGGTGTTGTCTGACATTGAAGACTGTCATGGACCCAGTGACGCTATGCACAACCCTCCCTAGCCACTAAAGGTCTGTTAAAATACTCTTGTTTCATTTCTCACAGAGATTACACGCATTTATATCGACTTTCTTACTCCGAGTTAGTTGATATTAAAAAGTTGGCAGTTTGCTCCTGCCTCCGATCACTAAAAACAAAGTGCACTATTGAGTCTAGAGCCAAAAAGAGATCATCCATAAATCTCATTCGGACACTTGTCAAATCATGCTTGCTGTGTCACACATTGTGAATAACAAGATATATATTAAGAGTCATACGCAT
>BQNB010018245.1:10031-68600 GCA_026074375.1 Tanacetum coccineum
CTATTAGTACCATATCCAACCTTCATTGAAGCCAAAAAGTTTGCCATATCGTTATCAGTTGATGCAACTTCATCATCACTATCATGATCACCCGAAGAATCAACCTTTGCCAAAGGTTTACCCTCATCATCCACAAGAGTAGCTTTCTATTTAGTTATTAGCCTTTCAATATTATCAATTTTTTCAACAATAGGGTAGTACTAGTACTACTAGATTCCACATTCCAGAACGATGATCCATTAGAATTGGCCTTTTTACTAGCCAAATTTGAAGTCCCACCATTTGTACCCAAATCAACATCATTTTCAACCGAATTAAGCACATCAAATGGTTTTGAATTACTAACCTCTGTTGTAGGCTTCACATATTTCTTCTTATGACCACCAGTGTTGACATTGTTTTTTTAAACCTGCCTAAACACTTGTTTGACTGGTTTAAATCCTACCTTAGGACTAACCGGAACACCCCTAGTAGCTTGGCTAGGCTTCTTCATGTTCTTCACCACATCCAAATCAATGTTCTTGGGATACTCATCCCGAACATGACCAAAAATCTTACAACACGCACACCTGAGAGGTTTCCACTCATATTCAACACGAACAGTACACGTATAGAATCCCTCCCTAACAAGTTTAGGCATAGCCACCACAATATGATCTTTCAACTCTACGTCAGCCCGAACCTCAATCAATGCTCTAGCATAGCTTGACATACCTCATGATTGGATGCACATGTTAGATGTATAAGAGTCAAGCATCAAAAGAGTACCAAGATTAGTAGCAATAGAACTCAAACCATCCTCACTAAATGCAGTCACAAAAACACCATGGAGTTTAACCCAAACCAGAACATTAACCACATCTTCTTTCAATAAGTTCACATCCGGATTCCACTTTTTCAGAATAAGTGGATTATTGCGAATAAACCATGGACCATTTTCAAGCACTGCATCCAAACCGCCTATAGAGCCAAACTGGAAAGAGAATATCCCGGTAGACGAGTTAAGCATAGATTTAACCAGTCCATATTTAACACAAGTGTTCCTAACATAGTTAGCAACAAACGGGATAAGCCACCCGCTAGCCCAAAAAGAAACCATATGCCGTATTAGCAAATCGTTAACTAATAGCTCTAATAGACTCCACTGGAACAACCACATCAACCCCGTTTCCCGCCGGTATAAATAAAGTGCAAAAATTCAAAGCCTTCCTTTTCTACTCGGTGCACCAGTAACATTAGCATAGGAAGTAGACATACCAGGAGTATTACCGGCCGGATTAGGTCTCTCATTCGCAACTAGCAGGAGAGTGGAATTCATGTGCCGAGGAATTACGGTTGGAAATGTTTTCCAAACCTGCATTCAAAATTATAAGTAGAATACTACTCAACGCCACATTAGCATGTTTCTTACTTTCCTCAAGTGTCTTATCCTTAATCCACCAAGTATTTAGACTTACCGAAAAAAATTATGGATTAGATGAAGATGAGGAATTTGGTATTTGATTTTACGAGTTGGAGAGCATTTGATTGATCTATGGATCCATATTCATTTTTTGTGAGTTAGTGATAGAAATAAAAAGAGGTATTGTTGAGATGTGTAGGTTGAAGTGTGTGTAAAAATTAGATCATAAGGAGGAGGGGGTAATTTGTAAGATTTTTAAAGCATAAAATAAGTAGATGAAATGTTTTTTTTTTTTGGGAAAAGCGACTAATATATTGCCCGGAAAAAAAAACCAAATGCAAAAAAAACAAAAAAAAAAAAAAACAAAAAAAAAATGTCCTTATATATTGCCCCGAATGTCTTTTTTTTACTCCAATCCGACCATTACTATTGAAAAAGTAAAAAAAAAAAAACCATGATAACTCGGCTGGGGATTCGGTGCCGACCCTTATAACGCGAGAGAGAAGTATCAAGTCAAGCCATACGGTCGTGTCACAAAGCTACAAGGCGCCCTATGGCATACCACACCGAATGCTCTGAGAAAAATAAAATATTGAGATTAAATCGTAATGGTATAAGTGCCATTTACATTTCAACTTTATATATACAAAATAAAGCAGTGTCATAGGCTATATGTACCTTCCAATAAAATTACGAAGATTTTGACATTAATAAGGTATCTTGACGTGTAATCACGGTACAATTAGCAGCACCTTAAAAAAGCTAGAAACTATATGTTACATACAGCTTCACTACAAATTACCATGCATTGAATTGCAATATTATTGGGCCGAAACCCAAACACTTGGGCTAATCCCAATCCGCTGGACATTTAGACAGTTACAAAGCAGTTAGGAAGTTAGTTATTTACGAAGGGACACGACCCTTGGTTCAAACGAACCAACACGACTTTTACTTATACCCTTTCGTTTTGTATATAAAGAACAGATTGTAAACAAACATCAGTTTTTGATGACAAATTCAGATTTATAAAACTTTATTTTTCTGGTATATTTTGATTCAAGTTAGAATTTCGATCCAACATTTGGCATCAGAGCTTTTGGTTGTTTAAACCAAATCATCATATACCATTTTATAAAATCTCACTGTGTTCGTTTCGAATCAAAGAAAACAACCGCACAAATTTTTTCGGATAAAAAGAAAAACAGTTTGCAAAATCAAAACCAAACACAATCAAAATCATTTCGTGTTTGTCAAACGATTACAAGACGAATCCAGCAATCGCCACCGAGTGATTAATCACTGGCAACAAAGGGATTCATCCGCTCGCAAACTCTTGTCAAGAACTAGTATAAACCGAAAAAAACATAACCCAGAAATTCAATCAAGGGTTAGGCACGGTTAGATCTTTTTTTTCACAAGATTCAAACGAAAAAACCACAACAGGATAACGCGAAGTCATCACAAAAAAGGGACAGAAAAATCAAAATCATCAAAAGAGGAACAAACACACCTTTGAAGATTCAATATCCGAAACCTTCAAAAGAATCATCACCGATTCTGGTTATCCAAATAAAACCCCAAACTCGCGGCGGTTTTATCAGATCCCCAATTTTAGCGAAACCCTAGTTTCGCACAAATTAAATCAGGGAGCCCGTGGTTACGAACACAAGAAGAAGGAGAAGAGCGATTAACAATCGCCATCGCCATCGCTGGTCAAACACCAGAGAAGAAGAGAAGGACCAAACCCCAAGGAGAGACGAACTCCACACACAAAAGGGGCGGACAAATAAAAGAAAGGGGACACCGGGTTAATATTAACCCTAACAGGTTTCACCAAAAATTAAAAAACCCCAAAAAATCACCCCACTTTCCTTTATTTATAGATCATTTAGATATATAGGTTTAGATCTTTTAGAAAATACCCTTAACTTTTAGGTTTTGTAACGTTTTCCGAAAACCCGAAAAGATAGAATAATAGTAACCTAGTATACACTTTTTACTATATCGAGTAGAAAATTTTTAAGGATAATTTAACCTTAGGTTAATTTGGTAAAAATTTTCAAAACTTCTTATTTGGTTTATGATAAGAAAAGTTTTTTTTAAAGATTTTACTTATTTGGCTTATGATAAGTAATATATAAAGTTTTGAGAGTTTTTTAAGGAATTTTTAAGTTCTAAACTTTAAGCTTTATAAAGTTTTAAAGGTTTAAAAGATTTTTAAGATTTACTCATTAAAGGTTTTTTTTAGAATTATAAAGTTTTTTAACAAGTTTTCAGAAAGATTTATAAGCATATTATATCAATTCAAAAGAATCAATTTTTTAAATGTCTGGAAAAGAATAATGACATCAAAAATAAACTAAATTGGGTCAACAACCCATCTTTAATGCCTATGTTGAAAGGGGCAAACTACACAACTTGGGCAATTCGAATGCAAATCATTCTCGAAGCGAATGGTTTATGGGAAATGATAGAGCCGCTAGAAACGACTCAATCAAACAACAAAAAAGATAAGACTGCTATCGCATTCCTTTACCAAGCTTTACCAGAAGAACAATTACTTCAAATCACAAAACACAAAACCGCGAAAGACATATGGGATGCTTTGAAAACTAGACATATTGGTGAAGAAAGAGTTCAACAAGCAAGACTACAAACACTCAAATCCGATTTTGAGATGTTACACATGAAGGAAGATGAGACAATCGACACCTTCACCGGAAAATTAACAACACTAGTAAACAAAGCCGCCAGTCTAGGGCACACAATTGAAGATTCTGTTGTCGTACGAAAATTATTAAATGCCGTACCCGACAAATTCCTTCAGATTGTTGCATCCATTGAACAATACTCAGATTTAGACGAGATGTCAGTAGACGAAGCTATTGGTAGATTGAAAACCTTCGAAGAAAGAATAAAGGTTAAGAAAGGAAGAGCATTCGAAGATCAAGATAAACTATTATTTGCAAAACACAACGATAATGGTCAAAGACATCACTATGATAATCAAGGAAGAGGAAGATACATTCCACCACATAACCGAAATCGTGACGATAATAGACAACGTGGAAAAGAAGATAGTTTCTCACAAGATTACAATGAAGCAATGAAAAAGCCTAGAGATTTTAGCAATGTAAAATGTTATAATTGCAATGAATATGGACATTATGCATCACATTGCCGTAAAAGAGATCAAAGACAACAAAGACAAGAAGCATCGAACCTTGTGGAAGAAGATCTAGAACCAACATTATTAATGGCATCCACAAGCTTCAACAAGACTCAAAAGAAATCTAGCAAGGATACACCAACAAATAAAAGTATTTGGTTTGCAAAAGACTATGATCATGAAGACTCAAAATTTGGAGAAATTATATTAGAGGAAGATAAAGAAGGACATGATCAAGACTATGATAAACTAAGTATGGAAGATCAACAAGTCAAAGAAAATAACGAAAGAAAGCCTAAAGTCAAGACACACTTTTGGAGCACTATTATTTCAAAAGTGGTTCAAAAGATCAAACGAAAATGAAGACATTGAAGACAAAGCGATTGTGATTAAGAGGGAGAATATTGGGCCGAAACCCAAACACTTGGGCTAATCCCAATCCGCTGGACATTTACGAAGGGACACGACCCTTGGTTCAAACGAACCAACACGACTTTTACTTATACCCTTTCGTTTTGTATATAAAGAACATATTGTAAACAAACATCAGTTTTTGATGACAGATTCAGATTTATAAAACTTTATTTTTCTAGTATATTTTGATTCAAGTTAGAATTTTGATCCAACAAATATAATGTAAGCATTTTTTTTATTGTTAGATTGATTTTTAGCTCAACCAATCGACTAATACGACACCTGAGATCATGAATGTTGCCTATCTCAATCAGACTTTTGTAAATCAACGCGCTTAGAAATTTTATGTTGGCACTAGCTACAAGTCTAGCTACAACTATGGAAATTAACGCGCTTAGAAAACTTTTTACTGGCTTACACAAATATGGAAATTACGTTCTTATCATTTGAATATATATTTTCCTTGCTGTGGCACACACTTTGTTAGTAAGTTAGTAACTACAAAAGAGTGTGAGAATATGATCATGAGTAGGAAAACTGATAATCTCGTGATCATGCTCCTGATTGTTGTTGCTTTCGGTTAGTCACTAGCTCTTTCTCATTGATCAAAGAAAACACACACACACACACAAAATGGTGTTATAATCGTTATTGTTTTTTCGTGTTACAGGTTGCTTCATGGTTAATGCTTCCTCGTGTGAAACAAATGAAGAGTGCGAAAATATCAATTGTCCAGAAAAGATATGCTTTGATGGAATGTGTTTCTGTGTGAATTATGAAGAGGGATTGCCACCATATATCCAAAGTGGGGCCACCCAAGACGACGAAACAAAGTTGTCAAAGCTCCAACATAGGTCACTCGTCTATATGATATGTGGTTTAGTTCTCTTCTGCTTATCTTTTCTGTGCAACTGTTGTTGTTCAAAGAATTGATTGTTGTGTTTAAAGGTATTAGCACTGAAGTTTGAAGTAGTTTAATAGTCAAGTTCATATTGATCGAGTTCATGAATGCTTAGATTTTTTGTTTTCAATTTCATATATAAAAATAAGCAGCTGCTGTCGTTTCCATTGTTACAAAATCTAAATCATAAGTAGTGTGTTATCGAATAAGTACTTATTTTAACTTTTACCTCGTCAGCTAAAATTTTGTACTTTTGCAATAGACTCTGTAGAAATTTAATTAGGTATTAAGGTTAAAAAGTACTACCTTATTGTATTATGGCTGTTCAGGGTCTGCACAACAAACCTAAAAGGAGTTTGCCACGTAAATAGTTGCTACAATAGATGTTTATCCGTGTATGGATCGCTTACTACCGCATTCTGCAACGATCGCCAGACTTGCAAATTAATGCTTGTTTATTTTTAATCAGACACAACATTGTCGAGTAGATTGTGTGGAATTGCCATTGAATTTTACTTAGGGCTTTTTATGGTGATCAATATAATATAATGGCTATCTATCATTTCTTTACGGTTTCTTATTATTATTTTGTAACAAGCGCGTTAACTTATTCATGAAATCTTCAAATAATAAATTCTCTCATTTTTCCTCGATATTATACCCAATTCATCGTTGTTCTAACATGATAATTCTAACCCAGCACGGTGTTGTAAAGTTACCCAATCGTCCAACTTTGATAAATTAAAGACCTTCTGAAATATGATGTTTTGTAAAGGAAAACATTAAATCATATTCTTGATTGTTCATCAATAGGGCTTAGAAGCATTGAAGGAAAACTACAATGAACTAGACCATGATGGTGACTAAAAAGTACGTTGTATGATCATAGAAGCTTTCGCCTACAATGAACTATTTAGGCCGACTTATTTGATCATAGAAAGATCTCGAATTTAAAAGCGATTAGTAGTAGATTCAATGTAAGGTTTGCATTTGACTTGTAAAAATGGACTTCCATTACTTAAGCGTGTTGGCATCAGCAGTGGATCTACTATCTTTCTAGGTAAAGGATTTCATGATAATAAGACAAAAATGATAAGAAGAGAGTAGGGATTGTTGTGGTGGCGAAGCAAGCTCAACTCCACGTAGGTCCTCGCACTTTGCTCGCCACATACACTGATGAAGATCGTCCATCGCCAAACAATGGCTCCTTCGCACACTGCTATCGACGAAGTAACGGACAATAAAAGGAGTTGCATAATATAGACGTTGCTATTTTTAAAAAATATTTTTTTGTTTAATTATATACCATGTTTACAATATAATATCTACCTCATTTTCATCCACAATTTTTTTACATCTCTTCTTTCTCAACAACACTATCTTTCTTCCAAACAATAAAAACATAATGAGTGATTCCGAAGTAGGTGGATTCGATGTTCAAGATTTCACAAGATTTGACATGATTTTTGAATTGCTCGGTTTAGTAGCAACAACAAGATAGATTGCTGAGAGGTACAGCCAATGAAACTTAATCTATCGGTACTGATCGGGTAGAAAGAACCGGAAGACCGGTGATGGCGACTCTTTTGGTCGGGGCAAAATATCCGATTATTTATTTTCGGTTACGGTATCCGTATGAGCCGAAAACTTTTTTTAGACTTAGTCTAGGTATTGATAAATTCATTGAAATCTCACCATCATCTTTCTCCTGTCATTTCGATTTTTTTTTTAGAGTCCGACCCGATGCTAGGAGTCGTACCCGGTTTTCGAGTTATTATGAAATGCACTAGCGCCATACGCCAATTGGCATACGACGTAACACCTGATTCATTAGATGAGTATTTACAAATGGGTAGTCATTGCGCACGCGATTGTTTAGATTTTTTTACTATGTGCGTTATCAAATTGTTTATGCCCAAGTATTTAGAAAAACCTGACTTCAATGACATTCAAAAGTTATAAACGCACACACTAATATTCATGGTTTTTCTTGTAGGTAGAAAGCATTGATTTGTCATGACTGGAAATGGAGAAATTGCCAAAAGTTGCCAAGGGCAATTTGGTAGAGGTGAATATAAAAGTACCAACTATATTTTGCTTGAGGCTGTTGCTTTCATACGTTTTGGTATGATTTTTTTTTTGGTGGTTCGCGGGTTATGCAATATCGATTTTAACTTGTTTGAATATTTTCGTTATTTGACGACTTATTGGATGGATGAACCCGTGTTCCGTTTGAATGTAACGGGGTTACATTCGAAAAAGGGTATTATCTAGCCGACGGCATTTACCCACAATGGGCATCTTTTGTTAAATCATTTACGGTTGCAAGTTCAGAGAAGAATGTATTATATAAACGAAAACAAGAAGGTGCTCGAAAAGATATTGAAAGAGTTTTGGGTACTTTCAGGACGTTAGGATATTTAAGTAACGGCTCGTGCTGGCGGACTAAATAAGCTACAGAGTTATGCATTACTTGCATTATTATTGATAAAATGATTTAGAAAATCCAAAAGTATGCGTTAAACGAGTTTGACGAAGAAATTATATATGTCCCCAACCAAATATATTAAGGACAATGAGGTCATGGCGATGCGATTAGACGAAAAAAAAGAAAAGAACTTGCGTGATAAAATATACACACGCAAAGCTTCAACGTAATATCTTTGAGCATCTTTGGCAACAACTATAACAACATCAAAAAGTAACATTTAGTTTATGGGTATAATCTTAGATGTCATTTTTTTAATTTTGCCAATTATTTTTTTGAATTTAACAATGTTGTTTTTTAATATGGCTATTGTCAGGTTGATATTTTTAATTTTAAATGGAATGAATTATGTTTGTGTGAAAAAAAATTGAAAAAGAAAAAAATAATAGTTAGCGGTGGGGCCAAATGGATTCAATGTAAGGTTTGCATTTGACTTGTAAAAATGGACTTCCATTACTTAAGCGTGTTGATCAGCAGTGTTTTACTATCTTTTAGTACAAGATTTATGATAAGAAAGAAAAAAAGACTAATAAAGCTCATCTTTTCGCCAAACGGGCCAAGACCAAACTGTTTGGCCTCATCATGAACTATTGGTTCAGCGTTCAAATCTATGTATTTGTGTATTTTTCTAGTAAATTAACATTAGGTACGCCATGGACACTTGAGGAAAGTCCAAATCATACCTCAACCACCACGACGATACTGCCAAATGAGTGCATTCTCATAAACTTAGAACTGCGAAACTTCATTGGAGCCTCCTAAAACTGCGTAACCTGCAAGATATCCAAATTACATATCTTTTGGTTCTATCAAATCAACAAGGTACAAATAAAAGTATCGAAGAATATCATGTTGTTGGAGATATTCTTTTTGAATGGATTGAAAGACAATACAAGATATAACTTTTCCCTTCTATCTTCTCCCCCAATTACCCTTTGATTCTGCACGATGAGTGGTGTTAAAGTTCCCATCCATTCAAGCTAGATGTCTTCTTTTTCAAATTTTCATTACACAAATATGGAAATAAAGTTCTTATCACTTGAATATATATATTTGTCTTGCTGTCAAGCACACTTTGTGAATTGTGATGAAATAGTACAAAAGAGTGACAATATGATCATGAGTAGGAAAATCGATAATCTCATCATGCTCCTGATTGTTGTTGCTTTCAGTTAATCACTCTTTCTAATTAATCACAAACCATATACATAAATTATAGTGTGCTATAATCATTATTGTTTTTCTTGTAACAGGCTGGTTCATGATTCATGCTTCCTCGTGTAAAGCAGATAACGAGTGCGACGATACCAACTGTCCAGAAGTGATATGCTTTAGTAGCATGTGCTTGTGCGCAGCGGATTATGAAGGCGCCTTGCCACCAAATATCCAAAGCAGGTCCATCCAGTACGACGAAACAAAGTTGCCAAAGCTCCATACCAGGTTTCTCGTCGTATGTGGTTTAGTTTTATGCTTACCTCTTCTGTGTGCTTTCTGTGCGCATTGAAGTTTGAATATATATTTTAATCTGTAATATTTAAGATTGAAAATAATTTCAAAAGTATTCAACGATAGTGAATGATTGTTTGATCTTTACATATAAATGGCTAAACAAGAGAAAAGAAGATTCCCATTATATTTTGTCACCACTTAGAAAATTTACCACTTTTACTCTATGATACAAAGTTTAAATGAGTGAATTGTGGTAGTATGTAATGGCAATTGATCCATTGGTGGAGTTATATCAATAATGATATTCATTTACTTTTGCTTCATTCAAATTATGAATATGAAAATCAGCCCAAATAAGCACTTTGTATAGAGGATATAATAGCGCTTTGCTACCGAATTAGCGAGCTTTGATATTTCATTGCCAATATATAACGAACTTTCTACAGAACCGATACTTTATCCTTACTAAAATCAATCAATCTGAGAGTGGATTTGTTTAGTCCACAACGAGGTCGAAAATTGTAGAACACGACGAAACCCATTTGACATCCTTAAAATGTTTTATTGATGCTTATAAACTTAACTGGTCGACTAATATGAAATCTAAGATCATAAAGTAGTATATGCACACTCCTAGTTTCTCTTCAAATTCACTACGCTCTAGTGTTTCATCAAAACCCCATATAATACGTTATTTGTTTGAACGGACATAGTGTATTAGAGACAAGATGAATACTTACCTCCCCCTCTAAACCAGGTCAAGATTTTTCCATAACAAATGTTAAAAGAAATAAAATGTGAAATCATATAAATCTAATTTGACTTTGCATTCTTATTTGTACTAACTACTTACGTATTTGGGTAGTATTTACGACCTGGTAATAAATCACTACAAAAGTGAGTGCTCAAGGAACCTTTAATCCAATTAATCCATTATTAATGGTTTTTTTTAAAATTTTCTTTGTTTTTCATCAACATTTTGACAATAGTATGTTTTTCATTTAATGGAATCAAATACACGTCAACTAATGCATTATATAAAAGGAGTGACAATTAGGGACATGTGGATATGATGCTGTAAATCAAGTTTCATTAGTTTGCTAATCTGACTCATATGATATCTGGAGTAATGGATGTGAATAGTGAATGAGAATAAAAGGCTAATTTCTTCATCATACCTTTCTCATTGTATAAATCATTCGCTCTAAAAAATCAAGTCTCAATGGAAGCCCAGTATTCCGTTTGACGAATGGCTCTCCTGGAATGTCATACATGTACAAGCAGATTATGAAGCGCATTTTTGTGACTCTGTGACGATATCAATTTGTCCATTAAAACATCCTTTAATTTCCCATATGCTTTGATTTAACATGTGTTTTGTGTTCGTGTGGCGGATTTATGTGAAGGCGCTACCATTAGCCACATCTATGTGACTCGATGGTATCAGAATCAATGATATTAAACAAATCAGAAATCAAACTTTTACAAGTTCAATATCATAAATGTTGGCACAGTTATTGCCAATCCTAATCAAATTCCAGAAGTATTTACTACAATACAGTGATTATTATCTCAAGAGCATCAACACAATCAATACGATTACAAAGCAAATAAAAATATAAGCTCAAGATCAGAGGATCTTATACCAATACGATTACAAAAAAAAAGTGATGGTATATGGAATCGGAGATTAAGGAGAGATTTTAGGAGTTTAAGGAGCGATCCTACTGTATTAATGAGAGATCTGCTTAATAATAGATTGTTTATATATTGCCTCATATTTCCCATATTGCACCTTCAGGAAGCAACCGACTTTTACATTCTGGAACAAAGACTCTTCTAGACATCATATTTAGAATGCAAAGGTTAGGGTGGGGGGGGTCCCTCTATTCTTAAACCTTCTCAAACACACCAAATGCTGGAAACCAAAGAATAAGCTCAGGCTATGTATTTTAGCTTTAATTTAGAAGACAGATTATAGCAAAGTCAATGCTTATTTGTGAACATTCCCCTTAATCTGTTTACTATATAAGTCAAACATATTCACACATGTTTTTCACAATAGCATTCTTATGTTGATATACAGTGAAAGAGTTTAGTAAAT
The DNA here is from genome assembly GCA_026074375.1 of Tanacetum coccineum. NCBI lineage: Eukaryota > Viridiplantae > Streptophyta > Magnoliopsida > Asterales > Asteraceae > Tanacetum > Tanacetum coccineum. The sequence goes on from BQNB010018245.1 coordinate 21,962, forward strand.
AATGTCTGCAACTTGTTTAAGGGAACAATCTTTTTTTTGTACCAATAAACCCTTTGCAAGTTTTTTATCTGATAAAATTAACATATAATCGCAATATGTTTTTGATCTTTCTGGAAACATGATTAATGGCTAACTGTAAAAGCACAACTTGTTATAACAAAAATTAGATCTCAACATGATAGAGTTATCTTTGGTTTTATGATTCACCACTATAAGTTGTATTTTGTTTACGAATTATCTCCACAAGCAAGCCAAATAGCTAAAGATCTATATTCTGCTTCCTGTAGATGATTTTGGATATTCGTATTTTCGTTCATTGCTTTTCAAGGAAACTATATGCATTTGTTTTAAGTAAATATACTTTATAACACAATGTGACAGACTTGTCCTGTGTTTTTTTTAAACATTTAGCCCACACGTTTCTTGCATCCAATATATACGCAAAGTGAACCTTTTATCAAACAAGTAACGCATATTACCTTACTATACCCTGTACCAGGGTCAACCTTTGGAGATATCTCAAGACATTTCAGAGCAACACTGTTCAGATATGACTTAAGAGGATAGTGATTTATTGAGGCAAGATAGTGACCCAATATGCAATATCAGTCAGTATGAGTGAGATTTATTTACAGTTTTACCAGAAGCTTTCTGTATCCCGTAATATTGTCTAGTACGAGGATACCATAAGAAGTTGGTTCCATAAGAGGTAAAACAGAGTAGGGAACCTATGGGCGTAGAGATAACAAAGTTTAATCTAAGTTAGAAACATATTCCCTTTAAAAGCTCTAGACTAATATTTTCATTTGAGTTAAAGATAGATCTTTATAGTTTTTTAATAAACTTTTAATTCCCAAGTAAATATTTAAGTTGTCCTAAATCCTTGTTTATTAAACTTGGATTTCAAGAAACCTTTAAATTTATTATCTATCAACATTAATTTCCCAGTAGAACCAAATGTCATTCACAATAAACAAGGAGAGCAAATAAACTATTATTTTTAGATTTGGTTAAACAAAGTAATGATCATTTGCAGATTGAACAAAATCTTTTTCTTCACTTCTAAGAAATGGAAACAAGTTTTTTCTATTTACACTTTTTGGGAGCCTGTTTTCGTCCCATTAAGGACTTCACGCAAGCTTGATAACTTTGTTCTCATTTTCTTTATTAGTTCCTCAATCATGAATTATCAAAAAAAAAAACTTTGTAGGAAAAGTTTCATATTAAATGTGTTCCTCTAATTATCCCATAGAATGGAAAAGCATTATTCAATTCTAACTGAAAATAAAGCGCCATTTTATGGTTTTTAGATAATGCACCAATGACCACATCTGATCAGTAGATCATTGTCACAATGGTTGAGATTTGTTTCATTCCCAAATTCAAAGGCCTTCTTTTTTGATTTAAACCCATTTAAAAACAAATCTAGCCTTATATCTATCAATTCAACATTGGATACTATACTGTAATCTTTTAGACCCTCTTTTGTTCCCAATAGCATTGTCATTTAGCTAGGTTTAATCAACAATAAATCCAAGTTATAGATTTTCATATAAAGGCTTCTAATTTTAGCTTTTCATAACATTAAATCCAATTATGTCTTAGAAAATAGATTTCTTCATATATTGTAGGATGAACCTTTTATTAAGAGCATGAAATGAAGCAAAATTAGAAGAATTAAGATTGGCATAAGTTAACACACTTTTTCTAACACCATATTTTACTTTTCCTTCAATACTCAAAGTCATTCTAAACTAGTGTGCAATTGGTTTGTATAAAGGGAAATTTCTAGTAGTGTTGGATGGCAAACTCTACAACACCAGAGAGAGTTTTACATTCTGTATGTTCTTTAGAAATAATTTATAAGTTAGTTTCATGTAGAACTGCACCACAACAGGGGTAATGTGTATTTATTTGTTTCATCCATAAGTCTGCTGTCATTAGTCTCGCATATATGATAGAAGTTGCTTCGAGTTTCATCAGTCCCTGATATTTCCGATCTGGACTAAACTTGACGACCATCATCATTGGTAGACAATCTCCCGTCATCATTAGGTCTTTTAGGGTTATCTCAGTCAAAAAAATTCTTCTTGATTTAATAATTTGTTACAACCAGACTTAAACTCAGTTTGTTTCAAAATTATTTTCATTTGAAAGGGAAAAATAAACTATTTCATAAATTTAAACATCTCTGGAATATGAAAAATTAGATATGTTTTACAAGCACTAAGAACGTTTATATCCTTTTTTTGAATTAGAATATCTAATAAAAACTGATGTTTTCAAACATGTACTTTAACAATTATCTGATTGTTTAAAACAAGTGGCATAAAAAAAGACATCCAAAAAACAACTAAGTGAGAGAGTGAAAGGTCATGACATTACAAAAATAACGAGAATTTCCAGGACACACTGAAAGAAGGAGTCATGTTTTAGTCATTAATACTCGGACATGCCATATAAAGATAATAGGGTAATTCCCTCCTGAAACATAAGGGATATAGCAACATTCAGAAGATGCCTATTGTTCCTTTCTGCATATTCCATTTTCTTGTTGAGGTGTATAAACACAAATGGTCTGATGTAAAATACCTTTGTTATTAAGAAATATTTGAAGTTTATTATTAACAAATTCAAATACCCATTGTCACTTCTAAAAACTTTAACATTAGTTTCAAATTGGTTTGAAATCATTTGAACAATATTTATACAATGAATCACATACTCATCATCCTCTTTCAGCCCTTTAACATGTAAACCCAAAACTACTCTAGTATAATCATCTACAAGTAGTCAGGCAATAATACTTAATACCATCTCTGCATAGTTAATTTATATAAGGGACCCCCAAACATCTAGGTGAACTAATTCTCCAATTTTACTTGATTTATGATTACTCAATGGAAAATGTTCTCTAGTTTCTTTAGCTTTATTACATGTATCACAGAGATGATCAGAAGACTATCAAGATTTAGGGTAGTCTTTAAGACATCAGAGAACTTGATCAGTGGATGACCAAGTCTTTGATTCCAAAGAGTCTTAAGAAACAAACGCAACAAGAAAATGAAGTTTATTAGAGCACAAATTATTACAAGACAGTATCAACATCAAAATCATATTTAGTACCATTAAACTGTCTACCATCCACATTTGTTGGCTTTTAAATCATGAATTTTATAAGCAGTGATTGGTCTTCAAAAAACCTAACAAAAACAAAATTATTATCCACTTTGACACATTTATGACCAGAAAGATGACCTGACAGTATATTTAAGAAACAACCAAAAAATCATACAATGGTAATGTTGTCATTTAGTTTTAAGTCAATAATCTTTAGTTAAATAGAGCCTGAGACCATTTATATGACAAACAGTAAGACCAAGATTAGAATTATCAACAATATTATACACAAGAAATTTTAGCAGAAATAAGTCATTATGTTGATTAGCAACAGATCATACTAATACTAAAATAGGCTTATTATTACCAATAATATAAAATTGTATTCCCATTAAAAAATCTTTTTAAAATTCTCAGATTTAACTTTTACACACGGCCATTAAAAAAAAAAGTTCTTTAAGTTTAAGGAAATTTTTACCTGACATTTTAGCATTAGCATGAAGACATCACTATTTATCAATTCAAAGATTCATTAGCCCTAGTTAAATGCTCATTAGAAAGAAAGAAACAGGAGAGTTGTAGGCAGTGTTATGACCAGCAATATTAGAATTAGGTCAACAGCAGCGTTATTGCTCATATGCCACTTTACCTGGTACCACACAGACTTAGAATTATATTTAAATTCCTACAATAAATTAACCAGCAGTGATAACCAATAATATCAAAAACATCTATCAACAGTATAACCAATCTTAGATTTACAATCTAGTGCATTTCAGATTAGGACTTAGGCCCCCTGTTATTAGAATTTAACCAGACAATTAGATCTCTGTTCATTATTAGAATTAGAGAGCCAAGACATTAGTATATTATAATCTATTTTTTATCAAAACCTTAGATGCAAAAATAGTTGCCGTAGGTTTAGATTGAGATTAGCAGAAGTAATGTTCCTATGAGTCTCTTCCACCCCCCCCCCACATTTTACAATAGCAAAAACAGGTTTTTACTAATGGAAGTGGTTCTCTAGTATGAATATTACTTTCTTTATGGCCAAAGTAGTTATATCTAAACCATATAGGGAAATACTGCATCTTGAACTTGATAAGCTGATTATGTTTTTATAAAGTGTTTCCAGCAGCATCACAAGTACAAGCATGGAAAAAACTTTTCATTGCCATCAAATTCTTCACATAGAGAATTCAAAGTATTATAATAACTCAACAAGAGAAGCACACTTTAATTAGAGAATTAATACTTTTATGCAGTTTTTTAACACAAGCAGTAACCCATCTACTTTATCTTAAAAGTATCTTTCAAAATCAATCAAAGCTCAAAAGCATTCTTTGCCATATATAACGCACCTTGCATAAAGATCTAGACTTAGAGAATTAAGAATTCCGATGTGGAACACAACAGAATTGCACATCTATTCCTCTATTGATTAGCTAAGAGCAGGGGTGTTATCCCATCCTTTTTTACAAGTACAATCAAATAAAAACCAAAATTTATTATGATTTCTCAAGAGCTAAATTCATTGCAAATACATCCACACCCATATAAATTTTCAGTTCCAGTAAGCTTAATGGTCACAATACCATATAAAACGTTAAGGTAAGAAATACTACTTAAGGTCAATTTTCATAACAATGTAAAAGAATACAAGTGAATATAAACTAATTGACTATGCATTCTTATTTGTACTAACTATTACGTATTGGGTAGTATTTCGGGTAACAATACTACAAAGAGAGTGACAAGGAACTTATACTCCATATATAGTGGTTTTCTTTAAAATTTTCTTTTTTTATCACTTGAACAATCGTATGTTTTTCTTAATGGAAACAAACACGTCACAAATGCATTATAAAAGAGTGACAATAGGACATATGGATATGATGCTGTAAACAAGTTTCATTAGTTTGCTAATCACTCATATGATATATGGAGTAACGGAGAGAATAATGAATGAAAAAATGGCTAATTTCTTCGTCATACCTCTCATTGTATAACTGCTTAAAAAATCAAGTCAATGGAGGTTATAACCGCTCTTGTATGTTTTTCTGGTGACTGATGTATACATGTAAAGCAGATAATGAGTGTGACGATATCAATTGTCCATTAAACACCTTTAATTTCCCATATGCTTTGATAACATGTGTTTTGTGTGCTGGGGATTATGGAGGCGCATTGCCACCATCTATTTTGCGATGGTATCAGAATCAAGAATAACAATCCAGAAATCAACTTGTAAATCAATATCAATACAGTTGGCACACATTGCCAACTAATCAAATCCAGAAAGTATACACAATCAGATTATTATCAAAGAGATAACAATCAAACGATTACAAAGCAAAATACTAAGGCAAGATCAAGAGGATCTTAACCAAACGATTACAAAAGAGATGGAATATGAATCTGAGATTGGGAGAGATTTTAGGGTTAAGGAGCGTGTATTAATGAGATCTGCTTATAAGACTTCTATATATAGCCTCCATATTTCCATAATGCACCTTCAACTATCAACCGACTTTAATTCTGGAACAAAACTTTTACACCAACTTTAGAATGCACAGGTTCAGTCCCTCTATTCTTAAACCTGCAAAACACAAATGCTAGAAACCAAAGAATAAGCTCAGGCTTATATTTAGCTTATTTAGAACATATTATAAGCAAGTCATTACTTATTTGAACATTCCCCCTTAATCTGTTTACTAAATAAGTCAAACATTCCAAGTTTTTCACAAAGAATCTTATGTTGATATACAGGAAGATGTTTAGTAAAAATGTCTGCAACTTGGTTTGAGGAACAAATCTTTTTTGTACTCAATAAACCCTTTGCAATTTTTTCTCTGATAAAATGAACATCTATCTCAAAATATTTTGATCTTTCATGGAAAACAGGATTAATGGCTAACTGTAAAGCAGACTTGTTATCACAAAATAGATCATCAGGAAGAGTTACTTTGGTTTTAAGATCCATAAGCAGTTTTTGTATCCAAATTATCTCACAAGCAGCAGAAGCTAAAGATCTATATTCTGCTTCTGTAGATGATTTGGATATTGTATTTTGTTTCTTGCTTTTCTAGGAAATTAAGCAATTGTTAAAAAAATACACAATAACCAGTGACAGACTTCTTGGTTTTTAAACATTTAGCCCAGTCTGCATCACTATAACCACAAAGAGAACCTTTATCAATGGGATACCTATACCTTATACCCTTACCAACAACACCTTTGAGATATCTCAAGACATTCAGAGCACTGTTTAGATGTGACTTAAGAGGAGAGTGCATATATTGAGCAAGACAGTGAACAGAATATGCAATATTAGGTCTAGTATGAGTAAGATATATAAGTTTTCCAAGAAGCTTTTGATATCCAGTAATATTTTCTAGGAGAGGATCATTAGAAGTTGGTTCATAAGGTAAAACAGAGTTAGGAACTATGGGAGTAGAAACAGGTTTACATCTAAGTAAACCATATTCCTTTAAAAGCTCTAGACAATATTTTCTTTAAGATAAGCATAGATCTTTATCAGTTTTAATAACTTCTATTCCCAAGAAATATTTAAGTTGTCCTAAATCCTTGATTTTACACTTGGATTTCAAGAACACCTTAAATTTATTAATCTCATCAACACAATTCCCAGTAACCACAATGTCATCAACATAAACAAGGAGAGCAATAAACTTGTTATTTTTAGATTTTGTAAACAAAGAATGATCATTTGCAGATTGAACAAAATTATTTTCTTTAAGAATGGAAAAAAGTTTTTCATTCCACTTTCTGGGAGCCTGTTTTAGTCCATAAAGGGACTTAACAAGCTTGCATACTTTGTTCTCATTTTCTTTGTTAGAAAAACCTTTAAGAATAGTCATATAAATGTCTTCCTCTAATTCTCCATAGAGAAAAGCATTATTCACATCTAACTGAAATAAAAGCCAGTTATTGATAACAGATAAAGCAATGACACATTTGACAGTAGACATTTTCACAACAGGTGAGAATGTCTCATCAAAATCAATGCCTTCTTTTTGATTACACCCTTTAACAACAAATCTAGCCTTATATCTATCAATATCACCACTGGATCTATACTTAATCTTATAGACCTATTTGTTCCCAATAGCCTTTCTATTAGTAGGTAAATCAACAATAATCCAAGTTTGATTTTCATTTAAGGCTTCAATTTTAGCATTCATAACATAAATCCAATTAGTGTCTAAAATAGATTCTTCATAACAAGTAGGCTCAACATTTTTATTAAGAGCAGAAATGAAGCAAAAATTAGCAGAATTAAGATTGGCATAGTTAACAACTTTTTCAACACCATATTTAACTTTTCCTTCAATTAAAAAGTCATTTAAACTAGAGGGCAATTTGGTATGTCTAAAGGACCTTCTAGTAGTGTTGGATGGCAACTCCACAACACCATAATTTAATTATGTATGTTTATAGAAATCATTTATAAAGTTAGTTTCAAGTAGAACTGTGCCCTCAGGGTGTGTATTATTTGTTTCATCCATACAAGTTGCATCAGAGTCGATTTTCATCAGGACTCAACTCTGAGCCATCATCATTGGAAGACATTCTCCCTTCATCATTAGGTCTTTTAGGGTTATCACAGTAAAAAAATTCTTATAATTTAAAACATTTGTTACACCAGACTTAAACTCAATTTGTTTCAAATTATTTTTCATTTTGAAAGGAAATACTGTTTCATAAAATTTAACATCTCTAGAATAGAAAATAGATTTGTTTTCAAGACTAAGAAGTTTATATCCTTTTTTTGAATTAGAATATCTAATAAAAACTATTTTTTCAGACGTGTTACTAAACTTATCATGATTGTTTAAAACAATGGCATAATAAAGACATCTAAAAATCCTAAGGTGAGAGAGTGAAGGGTCATGCACATACACAAAAATAAGGAGATTTTCCAGACAACACAGAAGAAGGAGTCATGTTTTAGTCATAATACATTCAGACCATAAAGATAAAGGTAATTCCCCCTGAAACATAAGGGATCTAGCAATATTAAGAAGATGCCTATGTTTCCTTTCTGCAATTCCATTCTATTGAGGTGTATAAACACAAGTGGTCTGATGTGAAATACCTTTGTTATTAAGAAATATTTAAAGTTTATTATTAACAAATTCAGCACCATTGTCACTTCTAAAAACTTTAACATTAGTTTCAAATTGGTTTGAAATCATTTGAACAAAACTTACAATGGAATCATAAACATCATCCTTTCCCTTTAACATGTAAACCCAAATAGCTCTAGAAAAATCATCTACAATAGTCAAAAAATACTTAAAACCATCTCTGCTAGTTATTTTATAAGGACCCCAAACATCTAGGTGAACTAATTCTCCAATTTTACTTGATTTATGGAAAAATGTTCTCTATTTATTTTTGCAATATTACTGCATTCACAGAGATGATTAGAAGCAGACTGACTATCAAGATTTAGGGTAGTCTTTAAGACATCAAGAACTTGATCAGTAGGATGACCAAGTCTTTGATGCCAAAGAGTCTTAGAAACAAAGCAAGAAGAAATGCAGTTACTAGAGACAAATTTCTTACAAGAACTATCAACATCAAACAGACACAGACCATTAAACTATCTACCAATCCCCACATTCTTGTTGGCTTTTAAATCTTGAATATAACAGTGATTGTCATCAAAACCAACAAACAACTTATTGTCCCTTGACAATTTATGCCCAGAAAGAAGACTGACAGTATATTCAGGAACAACCAAAACATCATACAAGGTAATGTTGTCATTAAGTTTTAAGTCTCTAATTTTAATAATAAGAGCCTGAGTACCATTAGGATGACCAACAGTAAGACCAAGATTAGAAATATCAACAATATTAACCAAGAATTTAGCAGAAATAGTCATATGTTGATTAGCAACAGAATCAACAATCCAACCCAGGCTTATATTCCCAACAATAAAATCAGTATTCCCATTAAAAAAATCTTTTGAAATTCAGATTAAACTTAACACTGCCATTAAAAAAAGTTCCTTTAATGTTTAAGGAATTTTTACTTGACATTTTAGCATTAGCAGAAGAAATCCTATTATCATTCAAAAGATTCATAAGCCTAGTTAACTGCTCATTAGAAAAAGAAACAGGAGAGTTGGTAGCAGTGTTATTACCAGCAATATTAGAATTAGGATCAACAGCAGTGTTATTACTGGTACCAACAGACTTAGAATTAGAATTAAAATTCCTCATAACATAACCAACACGATAACCAATAATTTCAAAACATCTATCAATAGTATGACCAATCTTATTACAATTAGTGCATTTCAGATTAGGATTAGTCCCCCTGTTATTAGAATTAGAACCAGAATTGGATCCTTTGTTATTATTAGAATTAGAGCCAGAATTAGTATTAAATCTTTTTTTATCAAAGGCCTTAGCTGCAAAAATAGTTGCAGTAGGTTTAGTTGAATTAGCAGAAGTAATGTTCCTATGAGACTCTTCACTACTTACAATATCAAAAGCAGGTTTTACTAATGGAAGTGGTTCTCTAGTAAGAATATTACTTCTTATGTCCAAGTAGTTATCATCTAAACCCATAAGAAATTGGATTAACTTGATAAGCTGATTATGTTTTTCAAAGTGTTCAGCAGCATCACATATACAAGCAGGCAAACTTATCATAGCATCAAATTGCTTCCACAGAGAATTCAAATTATTATAATAATCAGCAAGAGAAGCACCACTTTAACTTAGAGAATTAATAATTTTATGCAGATTAAACACAACAGAAAAATCTACTTTATTATAAGTATCTTTCAAATCAATCCAAAGCTCAAAAGCATTCTTAGCATATATAGCACTAGCATAAAGATCAGGACTTAGAGAATTAAGAATCTAAGTGAACATAACAGAATTGCACATATCCCATTGATTAGCAAGAGTAGGGTTAGAATCATCCTTTTTGCAAGTACCATCAATAAACCCAATCTTATTATGATTTCTAAGAGCAAAAGTCATAGAAATACTCCACACCTTATAACTTTCAGTTCCAGTAAGCTTAATGGTCACAATAGGTAAACCACCAGTATCATTAAGGTGCAGATATAAAGGGTCACCAAAGGTCAAATACCAGCCATAATAACAGACAGATCAAATAACAAAAAATAGATAAAAACAAGATATAATAGTTCCCAGGCTTTCACAACACTTAAGTGGCAGATCAAGGGCAAAACCAACACACAAGACAAAATAAAGATGCAAGAAAAACTAAAAGAGGTGTTACAGAGCTATTGTATTCGCAGCGGAAGAGATCTTTAATTGTTCTTTGATTCACTTAGTCAAAGAATAATTAAGATAAGATGATAAACCTTTGATTCACTTAGTCAAAGGAGTCTTGAACCTAGATAGAAACCCATAACAAATTCCTAGAAATTAGGGTTTTAAGATCAAACCCTAATTTTTCAGATCATCACAAAAAAACCACCAAAAACAATAATTCCTTCAATTAAGAACTCCAGAAGAACACCAAAACCAATAGAACAAAAAAACCCCAAAATAAATTGAAACCCTAGAAATCATAAATCACTCAAATCAGCTAACCTGGCTCTGATACCATGTGCAATGGTATCAGAATCAAGATTAACAATCCAGAAATCAACTTGTAAATCAATATCAATACAGTTGACACAGATTGCCAACTAATCAAATCCAGAAAGTATACACAATCAAATTATTATCAAAGAGATAACAATCAAACGATTACAAAGCAAAATACAAAGGCAAGATCAAGAGGATCTTAACCAAACAATTACAAAAGAGAATGGAATATGAATCTCGGATTGGGAGAGATTTTACGGTTAAGGAGCGTGTATTAATGAGATATGCTTATAATACTTCTATATATAGCTTCCATATTTCCATAACGCACCTTCAACTATCAACCGACTTTAATTATGGAATAAAACTTTTACACCAACTTTAGAATGCACATGTTCAGTCCCTCTATTCTTAAACCTGCAAAACACAAATGCTAGAAACCAAAGAATAAGCTCAGGCTTATATTTAGCTTATTTAGAACAAATTATAAGCAAGTCATTGCTTATTTGAACATCTATCCAAAGTGTGCCACCATCTATCCATGTGTTTTGTGATTTCACAGCTCGAATTGTGTTAGGCGATTAAATTAGTGAGGCCAAACCTGCTTTTAGGTTTAGGTCTTGTAAGGTTTAGGTATCTTGTATTCCATAAATACTATATGCATGCATAATACTAGATGATATATTAGTAAGCCCAAACCTGGTGCGAGTTTGAGCTTACTAATATATCATCCAATAAATATTTCATAGCTATTTTACTAATAGGTGAGTATCTGTGCTTAGAGACACGATTTTATGACGACAAATAATTATAGTTGCGATATTTTGGTTCAGTGTTTCAATGTAACATTTATGCATACAACATATAATAATCCAAATTTAATAAAAAATGTTTTAATATATGATAATTCAATTCAATGATCTATCTTTAATATGTATCAAAGAACGTATAAAATATTTTGCGAAATTTAAAATGAAAACAATTTTTTTATTCGTGGATGGTTTCAACAACCTAAGTCAAATGACATAAGACAAATTTTGGGTGTAGCACATTAAATTCACTAAGATTAACACACTAAGATTAAGAGTATTTTGAGCGTAACTCATTAATCACTTTTAAAATTTTTAAGTTAAAAAAAACATTTCATTTATATGTAGTTCAGATTGTTACATTATATTATTCCATCACAAAATAGTTGTTGTCCGTTTATCGGCAACATGCCAATGATTCGGAGGGACCCCAAACATTTTTTTTCTTCATTTAATTAGCTTTTTCTTTTTATCCAATAAACCCTAGTATCCGAAACCGTAGCCGTCCTAACACATCCCATATTATGTTGGTATAGCAATCATTCAACAAAATTTGTCTTTTCAATATTAATCTTTGTATAACCACCGGAGATCATTGTCGTTTTTCTAAAATAGTTGCTTGCAAGATTGTTGCTCCTACCTAAAGACCAAGCAAGCCATGACGTAAAAAAAAGTCACGCAAAGGAGGAAGCCGAAAGCAAAGCAATAAACAACTATGCCGCCAAATACAATTATGTTGTCGCTCAAACAAACAACAAATAAGATGATAGAAGAAAAAAAACCAACTTTCAACATATGTTCCAGTTTGTCCGTCCAGAAACCTCTCGTTCAAATTACAAGGAGTGTAAGATGACTAGGTTAAGGCACAAGCCTAATTGTAGGCTTAGCATCCAGTAAGTTTAGGGTTAGAGCTGTGTATTGATTATAAATACATAAGCAATCTTTTTGTATGTAATTACAAAAAACACAATCAATAATATTACTTTATTGCTATTAACATGGTATCAGAATGGGTCTGATCCTCAGACCTAGGTGGCTAGGTTGAGCCGCCTCCCCTAAGCCACACGTCAATACCCTAGTTGCCAACTTTTATCTATAATAAGAAAAAAAGTTTAATTTTCAGCCAAAACCCTATGTTTGGATTATTGCTTTTAGTTTTGTTGCATGTTTATGCTTGTTGGTGTGTGAAGACTGATGTGTGCTGTGGTTGTAGGACTTCAATAAGAAGGGTTACAACTCTCTAGGCAGTGTACCTAATCGTTGTAGTGTAGTATAGGCAAGACTCGGGGGTTGTTATTGTTCTCTAGAAATAGGTCTGAAAGGCTCGAACAGAATCTAACAGAGGTCTACGGGGTTGAGAGAAAATTCTTTTTGTATTTTACATTTTATGAAAGCAGGTAAAATCATGGTTTGAGAGGTTGGTTTGATTTTAACTAATTAAACTAATTAATATCTAAACTACTTTGGTGATAACTTATATGGTAAACGAACGTATTTACTTAATCATGCACTACTCCTTAGTTTGCTTCTCCTAATCTTGTTGCTTTGTCACACTTGTGATGATCTGTGTAAGTATTTTCTAAGTCATGAACGAATTACACGAACTCGCCGTCTACGTAATATTTCATTAAAGAAACGCACAAGTAAGGTAGTATGAAGACTATTACAAGGCTCCTAAGAGTATATTACATGCAATTACCTTGACCGGTTTAGCGAAGTCCCTTGGGTCATTCCAACTTTCTTTGTCATAGAGGGCTAGGTCCTCTAATAGTGCCCTGGATTCTTTGAGATTTCTGTCATGAAGCTTACCATTAGCTGATTGGTCGATGGTTCGTCTTGTGGCGGGATTAACATGGTCATAGGGAGCCAAAGATTGATGCCATGATGAGGGACTTTTTGGAGTATACTAATAGATCTAGCCTTGCATGGTAAATAAAGAAGAAGAACAAGAATCTATCACAAAACACATAGACATATTAAGTGATAAAGGATAAATGAACTTCACTTGATTAAATCATGCAGTTGAGGTTGTTACAAGAGGGTTTTGACACCCTAAAAACGAGCCCAAAGGCTGCTAAAATTATCTTCTAAAACTAGGGTTCATCTTCGAAAAGTTACACACTAAAACCCTAAACACGGATTTGTATATATAGAAAAAGAGGCGCGACGGCATCGCGTTATGTTTCTGACGCTGTTGCCCCGTTAAATCTTCTAGGGTTTCTTTAAGTCGGCTACGTTCTGACGCCATCTAGAAATCCATGACGCCGTCTCTTGAGTGATGTGACGTCGTCGCTTATGGTTTGCGACGCCCTCTCCACGGTCTGTGAGATTTTCTTTAAGATATTTGGTGTAGAGTCGTGGTCTTGTCCGTTTCTTCTCCAATTGAGCCCAAGTTACGTGTATTTCCTCCAAAATTCATCCAAGTGCGAAAGACATAAAAACAAACGATTAAGCACATAATCTGGGCATATTTGCATGATTTAGGGGGTTAAATGACCCTGAAAAAGTGTATAAAATGACACCTCATCAAATACTCCTACACTTGGGATTTGCTTGTCCTCAAGCAAATTAGCTTTTCTACTTAGACAATAGCAATATTGGGGGCATTTAACCTACTCTTTAAAAGCAGTTTACGACACAACCATCTAGACCTCGTAATTAAAAGCATAGAAAGCATATACTAGCACCTCACATAAGTGCTTGGATTCTCTCTTTCTCTCAGGTGTATATTGAATTATAACAATATAGGAAACATAAAATTAACACTCATTACCTGTCGTAGCATACAAATTACCATAGGCTTGGTAAAGGATCAAACCTCCACCGCTAGACGCAAGTACTAGAAATTACTATCAAATATGTCTTTTAAAAGGTTGTGATATGTAGGTGTAAGATAACATTAACGGAAACGGTAACAAAAACGGATGGGATATATTTAGGGGTGACTTTTTTTGGGTGAATTTGGGGTGAAAGGGTTAGCTACTTATTTATAAGAATACACGTTGATTTGGTTGTTAAGCCAAAGACTCGGACAAAGATATACAAACTCTACACAACTCTACATCAATCTCTTTTCTATTTTTTTATAAATATAATACATCACTTGGTGTTTATAAACACATCCCTACACTTGAGTTTTTGCTAACTCATAATTACAATCTGACTAATGACCCGAATTGAGGTGGATCAACATAACATGGAGACTATCGAACAAATATGGGGGTAATGACTTAACTTTTCTTCCCCATTCTTCCGTAAAACAAATACTACCATGAATCTTAATCATCCCAAAACTGTATTTACAAGGATAAGGACTTAGCAACCGTGTACTCAAATAATTATCTTGGATTAAAACAATACTGTACTAAAAGCGAGTACATACAAGGTAGGCTAAGGCGATTTGGGTGTAACGATTGGTTGTAGGGTTAAATAATGCTCTCCATTAATAGTCCGAATTAACCAAAAATTATGAGAACCATGAAAAGGATAGGCTCGGAGGATTGTACTAGGGGTATCCTGCACTAAAAATGAGTGCATGGCAAGGGTGTGGGATAGTTATATGATCGAGGTGACCATCATAACAATTACAGGTTTAAAACATGGGTTATCCTAGTGCCTCTTATTGTTTAGCAAATCCTAATTCTCACTATGCGGTCTCACGATGCATCAAAAAAATAAGTTCTAGAATTTAATTCACTACCGGTACACTCATATAATTTTAAACCGATACCAATATACACATCCATAACATTGTAATAGATACACATGATTGCTCACTCCTTAACTCGAGAAAGCTAAAGGTAAAATTATCTTGGGTATCAAAAATGGATACCCGAATTTCTATAGATCTAAAGGCGAACCTTACATTTTGGGGTGGAATTTTGAGGGTTTTTGCGCTAGTCATATAAATTCCTATCCATGAGACACTAATAATACTCGATTTTTGTCGGTATGTGTCATAATTTTTTTTAAAATTTTGGTTAAAATTACCTTTTACGCTATGTTTCGATATATTACCGATCATTTTAAGGACAAAGCAAATGGCAATTGAAGGAATAGTTTATAAGGCTTATTTCCCCCTACACTTAAGTTGAACATTGTCCCCAATGTTCCTAATAGTACTCGTAAAATGGATAAAGGGAAAAGAAAATAAGTAAAAGAAACTAGTACTCCCCTAGTTTGCTCAATAATTAAGAAGAAACATGCGATAACTGGTTAAATCGTCCTCCAAAAATCATCCTCTTGAAACTTCCTAAGAACTTCTGGGTTTCTTCTCATCAAATATAACCTGTAAATCAAAGACAAAGACAACTACACATGGCATAAAATCTACAGGATAATGATATATAGAACAAAACTTTTAGGGTTGACTCTATAAAAGCAGTAAAGAAAGAATGAAAGCGACAATGTCTTCATAGGTTTCTGCAGGTTTATAAGAAAATTACAAATTTTGGATGTTGTACAAATTATTTTTCAAAAATAATAGAATTTTTTTGAATTTTTACAAGTTTGGAGGCGCAACGCCGTCAGGAGTAAATCCTGACGCCGTCTCCACACACTGTCAAAATTTCACTTTTGTTTTTCTTGAAAAATTTCCTGCACGCAAATCTATTAGTTATTTCCTGTATAAAATACTATATAAAACCTGCGATTAATCATTACAATCATGTGACTCGAAACTGACGCAAATTAATCTAAACAAATTATTTTATATGTTTGAATTGGTTCTTATAAATTGGATATTTTTTCCCTTACACTTATTTGATGCAAAATACCTTTTTTTGTTAATAAGACGAAGTTAAAAACAAAACAAAGCATGATTACAAATAATTCAAACACATAAGAATAAATAATAAAGAGTTAAAACACAAGACACTCCTAAATGCGGGAAATTAAATATTGGGTTGCCTCCCAAAAAGCATTTTTCTTTATTTAACGAGTCTTGTAGCTAGACTTGAAGTCACACGTCCTTACGTAACTCCTCTTTCATCTGCAACTCCAGTAAAATATTTGGGTCCGAGCTCTAGACATTCTTTATAGAACCTTAATATTTTGTTCATCACGTACTCCACTCCTCTTCTCTTGTCCTCCTCGTTCCTAAGGTAGACCGACTTTGTATGCTCTTTTTCTAGGTCCGATAGCGAGTCGTGTTGCTCTATCTTATGGGGCATCTTATATTCCATCAGTGAACTTCACCATTCCTAGTGAGAGGTCATGAGTCATATTGGATATTTCGATAAAGGGCTTCCCTAGCACTACTTGTGATAATCTAGGGTATATGATTGAACTAATATCCTCAACAATCATAAAGTCTATGATATAACTGAAGTTTCCTACAAAAACGTGCATTCTCTTAATCCTTCCCATGAAATTGCTTACTCCTTTATTTGGATCTTCCATAGGGTCAAGTTTTCTTCTCCTGATCCAATTATACAACATTCGGGTCATGACATTCAGAGGGGAGTTAAGATCTATGTAGGCTTTTTCCACATGCACATGTCCAATGTTGCATGGTATTTTAAGGTTTGATGGACATCCCTCTGTGATGATGGGGTTTCTCAGAAACAAGGATGGAATTGGGCCACTCATTAGGTACTTATGATATGCTAGTTCGCTCCTAGTCGGGAATGTGTCAAAGTACTCTACTTCTAACCCTTCTATTGTCGCATTTTCCTCATCTTCAAGTCCTTCTTCGTGACAATCATCATACTTCCCGATTATTTGAATAAACATTATGTCACCATCATCCTTTGTGCAGACGAACTTTGTATCTGATGATCGGGGAACTAAGTCGGATGACTTAAGGAATGAATTGAGCTTATGAACTTTTTCTGTGATGAATGAGATTGATGGATCAGGTGGTGAGGGTGGGGTGGTGTTGATGTTTTCGAGTGTGCCCTTTTCTTTTTGCCCTTATTCTTCTTCCTTGTCATCACAAGATTTGTTTGGGTGCTTAGGACATAATGTGATTGGCTTTGATCGATCTGTGGATACGAGTTGAGCATTGGGGATCTTTTGTTGGGTAAGAATGAGCAGACAAAACTGGAGAGGTGATGTTAACATTTAGTTTCGGGTTCTTGACCATGTCACTTGGGAGTGCTCCCGTTATTCGATCAGTGATGGCCTTCAAAACTGTGTCAATTTTATTGGTAATCTCGCCTTGTTTTTGATTGAAATCGGCTTCAAACTTAGACAATCTAGCGTTCTGAGATGCTATGAAGTTGGACACCAATCCTTTGAGATTTGATTATTTGTTAAAATTTTGAGGATTGTTGTTGAAGGAACGGTTCGAGAACGAACCGTTGGGCTAAAACCGATTAGGTGGGTTTGAAAAATTATTTTAAGGATTTTGGGGTTGTTTCCACCCAAGGTTTGGGTTACTTTTCCATGACGGATTATAGGTGTCACCAAGGTTGTTATACTCATGCTTGAAAGTGTACCACTTGCCTCCTGCTTCGTCAGTATGTAAGGATGCGTAATCAACAAAAGCTTGCTCGGGATTTTTGATGCAATATTAAGTGTCGTGGGGACCATTGCAGATTTCACATAAAGAAGTGATTTTGTTCACTTGAACAGATTTCTTAAGAGCAAGATAAGCTTCCATCAAGTGTTGGACTTAATTTTCAAGCTCGACGAGATGATGGTCGGATGTACTCGGGAAATCTTGAGGCAAAGAGATTGCCTTAACCGGTTTAGCGAAGTCCCTTAGGTTATTCCAACTTTCGTTGTCATAGAGGGCTAGGTCCTCTAATAGTGCCCAGGATTCTTTGGCATTTTTGTCATGAAGCTTACCACCAGCTGATTGGTTAATGGTTCATCTTGTGGCGGGATTGACATGGTCATAAAAGATTTGGACTTGGAGCCAAAGATTGATGCCATGATGAGGGACTTTTTGGAGTAAGTCCTTAAAACGAGTCCATGCTTCAGAAATTGACTCTCCTTGATGTTGTTTGAACATCAAGATGTCATTGTAGAGTTTTGCAGTCCTTTTTTATTGAAAAAATTGAGCAAGGAAACGAGTAGTAAGATTCTCCCATATGGAGATGGATCCTGCTAGAAGACGTTCAAGCTAATTGCTAGCTTGATCGCGAAGGTAAAATTAAAATAAACGCAAGAGCGTTCTTTACCTATTTACAACATCAAGGTCAAGTGAGTCCATAAGTTTTATGAAATCCTCGAGATGTTGGTTTGGATCCTCAGACCGAAGTCCGTTGAATGAGCATCCGTTTTGCAACAACCGAATGGTGTCGGATCACAGAGGCACCATATTGCTCCCTTCAGGGAGCTCAATGGTGTTTTGATAGCCCTCGTATCTAGGTTTAGAGTAATCTCCAAGGGTACAGATAGGATTTTCATCTTCCATGGAGGTCAACAAAAATGGATTACAAAACGGATAACATGAAGAAAAGATAGACTAAAAGAAAGCTAATATACTAAAAATAAAATCTCACTTGATAGGAATCAAGTGAGTAGACCTAAGTTAAATAATATTCGAAACCTAACTATTCCCTGGCAATGGAGCCAAAAACTTGATGTGTGCGGTCGTTGTAGGACTTCAACAAAAACTTTTACAACTCCCTAGGCAGTGTACCTAATCGTTGTAGTATAGTATAGGCAAGACTCGGAGGTTGTTATCGTTCTCTAGGAGAATAGGTTGGGAAGGCTCGAACAGAATCTAACAGAGGTCTACAAGGTTGAGAGAAGATTCTTTTTGTATTTTATATTTTATGAAAGGAGGTAAAGTCATGGTTTGAGAGGTTGATTTGGTTTTAACTAATTAAACTAATTAATATTTAAACTACTTTGGTGATAACTTATATGGTAAACGAATAAATGAATGTATTTAAATAATTATGAACTACTCCTTAGTTTGCTTCTCCTAATCCTATTGCTTTGTCACACTTATGATGATCTCTGTAAGTATTTCCTAAGTCATGAAAGAATTACACGAACCCGCCGTCTACGTAATATTTCGTTAAGCCAACGCACAAGTAAAGTAGTATGAGGACTATTACAAGGCCCCTAAGAGTATATTACATGCAATTAAAATATCTTAAGAGGGATTAACCATATTAGGGGTAAGGTACTATGAAGACTGTTACCGATTGTATCCTTTCTACACACTCACATTTCCCTAGATGTCTACGCCAATTTAATATCTTATGGCTAGTTTTCTAAAGCCTAACGCACACATCCATCATAAGAAGCAACATTAAAAGGATCTACAAACTAAGTTTCATGCAATCGTAAGTAAATACTAATAGATCTAGCCTTGCATGGTAAATAAAGAAGAAGAACAAGAATCTATCACAACATACATAGACATATTGATAAAGGATAAATGCACTTCACTTGATTGAATCATGCAGTTGAGGCTGTTAAAAGAGGGATTTGACATCCTAAAACAAGCCCAAAGGCTGCTAAAATCATCTTCTAAAACTAGGGTTCGTCTCCCAAAAGTTACACACTAAAACCCTAAAAACGGATTTATATATATAGAAAAAGAGCCGCGACGGCGTCGCGTTATGTTTCTGATGCCGTCGCTCCATAAAATCATCTAGGGTTTCTTTAAGTTGGCTATGTTCTGACGCCGTCTAGAAATCCATAACACTGTCTCTTGAGTGATGTGACGCCGTCGCTTATGGTTTGCGACGCCGTCTCCACGGTCTGTGAGATTTTCTTCAAGATAGTGGGTGCAGAGTCGTGGTCTTGTCCGTTTCTTCTCCAATTGAGCCTAAGTCACGTGTATTTCCTCCAAAAGTCATCTAAGTGCTAAAGATATGAAAACAAACGATTAATCACATAATCTGAACATATTTTCATGATTTAGGGGTTAAATGACCCTGAAAAAGTGTATAAAATGACACCTCATCAAAGACCGGTCTCCGCTTGCAATTAGTCATCTTCATCAACAATTTAGTATTCCTTTAATGTTTTTACTTTGTAGAAACTAAAAGGGGGGAAGGTTAAATAGTTTTACCATTTTTAAAATTAAAACTTAGATTGTCTACTTATGTGAAGTCATGAAATATACACAAGTGTATATGATAGCGGTGTAATAAATGAATAAGTAAATGCGAAATATAAATAAGTAAAGATAGGAAAGATCAAACCGATGAAACAATAATTTATAGTGGCTCGGCTATGAAGCTCCTCTTCGCCCTACTCCACTCCTCAAGTACCCAACTTGAGAGTTTTCTTCACTATGTCAACAAGCTCCATTTAGGCGAAGAAAATCGTACACGTCGCTTACACTTTTTCCGGTACTAAGCTAAATATCGAGTTCTACTTCGAGATAGAACCAATCTAACACACTAAGTATTTTAAGGCCTAAAATACTAACCTATCATACACATATGATAATCACAACACATGAGATTGAAGATAGATAAATATCATAAATGTGATGACACAACTAAACTAATAACATGTACTTAAAAATCAGATTTATTAGATTCTTCTAGAAATAAAATATTTCTTAACGTAAATAAGGAAAGATTTTCTAGATTTGGAAAGATTTAAAAAGATATGGAAAGATTATTTTCATTTGTGGTTAATCCTATTTTGTTTTACATGATTAATATAACTAGCTTATAATTAATCATGTGTTAACTTGAAGTCATTTGATTTGAAAAAGGTTTATGCAAATGATTAAGTTTGAATGCAAGAAAATATATTTTTCTTTGATCATTAACTATGCTTTATAATGCCATATTCATACCTTAAGTGATTTGTCGTCTTTAAGTAAACCTACGACTAAATAACTTGTTTACGTAGACTTTTACGTAGTATGACATTATATTTGTTGTTATTAAAACATAAAGATCATTAAATATAAATATCATTTTTAGCCGAATATTTGTATAAACATAGTTTTTAATCCAATTTGAGCTTCTACGATTTCGTCGCTCGGATTGCATGAGAGTATTAGATGATATATTAGTAAGCCCAAATCTGGTTTGTGTGCTTGGGGTTCATTAGAGTTTTATGTCATTTATATTATAAATAGTCGATCAATAAAACATAATGCCTATGAAGTTTACATTATTTAACAATATTAAGAAATTTTTCTTACAAACATTTGGCATAAACTAAAGACCTTGGATTTCTAAAGTATTACGAGTACATTGAGTTCCCATTCGTTTTATTTAATTCTATGCAAAAGGAGTTTCATCACAAACAAAAACTGAAATAAAACCGTAAAAAGAATTAAATGCCTTCCAAAAACCAAATTTTTATGTATAAAGATGAACTATTCTTGTATCCAAGAAGTAGTAGATCGTAACTTGTTCAATATAAAGAGCAAAAAATGTCCAATTAAAAATGTCATCATACGTTACACTTCTAGTTCTTTGTAACCCCCTTATTTTTCACATATAGCAGCGGAAGCTAAGATTTGGGGTATTACTTCATGAATCAACAGTCTATCATAGAAAACGACTCATAAAGAGACGTTTTAGAAAATTTAGTTATCATTCAATATAATCAGAGTTTTACAAAAACAAAGGTCCTAAAATCTACATTAAAACTTAAAGTTTGAATGATAACAAGTTTGGACGTCCTTAAGTCCAATGCCACTCCGTGCCATAGGTTGCTCAATTACCTGAGATAAACATGCTAAAAGGGTCAACATAAAGGTTGAGTGAAATTCATAGATTTGAAATAAAATAGTTGAATACAAGTCATTGTAATGGTAATGATTACATGCATTTATAATTATAATGGAAAACAATATTATTTCCCTAAGCTCATGCAACCAAACATTAACCATAATTCAAGTTGATACAAATTGTTTCCATATGGGTGCCTCTACCCAAAGATGTTGTGGGAGCCTCTACCCAAAGATGTGGTGGGAGCCTCTACCCAAAGATGTGGTAGGAGCCTCTACCCAAAGATGTGGTGGGAGCCTCTACCTAAAGATGTTGTGGGAGCCTCTACCCAAAGATGTTGTGGATGCCTCATGGCAAATGGAGGTAATTTAGGCAATAATATATCAGGATAGCATACAGTTGGAAAACACTTGTATTCATGGTTTATAGCACGTATCCCCCTTGCAAGTTTATAAAACATTAAAAAGATTTAAATGCAAGTCTATGAACTCACCTTGATAAGATAGTTGATTAATTTGAAATTTAATTCAAATGAGAGTAAATAGCCTCGTCATACAACTAGTACACGAAATGGGAGAAATGGGTTAAAAATGAGTGAAATGAAACCTGAAACTTAGGAGATGGCTCAAGGACTTCTTTCCTTCTTAACTTTAGCTTCTACTTAGCTTTTCCTTCCTTTCTTCTCTTCTATGGCTTGGTTAGATCATAGTTTTAAAGTAGTTTTGAGTTTAAATGGTGAATTGAAGAAGTATGTATGTTTTCCTGTATATATAGGATAAATTTAGGAGTAGTGGCCAAGTTTACATGGAGTAGGGACCAAGTTTACTTGGAGTGGTGGCCAAGGGTTTTGCTTGGAGTCCAAGGTGGTGATGGAGGTGGTAGGGTGCTAGCTAGGTGGTGACTAAGGTGTGTGGGTAGTTGCTTGGTGGTGACAAGTAGGTGAAAGGAGGCTAGCAAGGTGGTGAATCATGGTGATGCTTAGCAAGGTAGTAGGCATGGTGGTGAATCATGGTGGTACTTAGAAAGATAGTAGGCAAGGTGGTGCATCATGAAGAAGGGTGGTTGCTAGGTTAGGTTTTAGTTTAAAACTAGTTTAAGGTGTATCGGTTATTTAGGGTTTTCAGGTTAGGATTTTGGTTTTTAGGATAAGTAGAGGCTGAGATGGAGGGAAAGAATGTTTAAATATGGTGCTTAGGAAAGTTGTAACTCATGCCTAAAAGATAATACGAAATGCCTTAAGATTTTGGAGGGAAATGGAGCTATTTGAATGTTGTGCATTATTGGATTGTACTTTTAGCTTTAGAGAGTTGTACATTGATTTTGGAGGGAAAAGATATTCAAAAGTTATGCATTGTAACCTTGTACACATGCCTTAAAAGCTTGTACCTTTGTTTTGTATGTAAACATTACATATAGTTAGGGTTTTGGTTTAAATGTTAACATATAAGGTTTATTATAAAAATGTTATAAATGGTACGTTAAATTGATAACCTATGGTAAAATGGAGTTTAAATCATATTGCTTGACATATTATAATGTTTACTTGATTTAAACGTTGATGAAATTGGCATAGGTAGGTTGCGTGGGCTCGGTTACTTTAGTTATGCAAGTTACGTTGCATAATAAGTGGAATAAAGCGAAAAGCTTTCCATGAAAATGGTTGTACTTAATTTAATAAGTAGATATTACATTGCATCTAATTTAATAGATGGATAATTACATAGAGAAAAATTGTTAATTGTTATAGTCCCCCAACCTTAAAAGAAATCTCGTTCCGAGATTTAGTTGGATGATGGAGTAATGTTTGGGAATAGATGTGGATACTTGGCAAGAATTTGATCTTCGCGTTCTCACATAAATTATGGTCCTCTTTTAGAGTTCCATCTTACTTTGACTGTAGGGATACGACTCTGTCTCAGTTGCTTGACTTCTCGATCTATAATTTCTATTGGTTCTTCGACAAAATTAAGTTTGTCATCGAGCCGAAGCTCTTTTATTAGAATGACGAGAGATTCGTCAGATAGGCATTTCTTTAAATTAGAAATGTGGAAGGTACTATGGACATTATTGAGTTCTTCAAGAAGCTTAAGTTTATATGCCATTGGGCCGACCCTTTTAAGGATATTAAATGGTCCAATGTATCAGGGGTTAAGCTTTCCTTTCTTTTCGAATCGGATGACACCTTTTCGAGGTGACACTTTTAACATAACACGATCTCCAACTTGGAATTCCAAAGGCTTTCTCTTTATATTGGCATAACTCCTTTGCCGATCTCTTGCAGCTTGCAAGCATTGTCGGATTTGAACTATCTTTTTGGTGGTTTCATGGATTATCTCTGGTCCCGTCAGTTGAACAACTCCAACTTCGGCCCAGTAGACAGGTGATCTGCACTTTCGACCATAAAGTGCCTTGAATGGTGCTGCCTTAATATTGGCATGGTAACTGTTATTGTAAGAAAATTCTACTAATGGTAAGTGTCTTTCCCATACTTTTTCAAAATCTATAACACAGTCTCGAAGCATGTCTTCGAGTGTTTGGATGGTTCTTTCACTTTGTCCATCAGTTTTGGGATGATATGCCGTACTCATGTCTTATTGAGTACCCAAAGCACTCTGCATTGACTGCCAGAATCTGGATGTGAAATGACTGTCATGATCCAAAATGATGGATATCGGTACTCCATGCTGTGAAACTTATATTATAATGTTTACTTGATATAAACGTTGATGAAATTGGCATAGGTAGGTTGCGTAAGCTCGTTTACTTTAGTTATGCAAGTTACGTTGCATAATGAGTGGAATAAAGCGAAAATCTTTCCATGAAAATGGTTGTACTTAATTTAACAAGTAGTTATTACATTGCATCTAATTTAATATATGGATAATTACATAGAGAAAAATTGTAGGTTGTTATAGTCCCCCAACCTTAAAATAAATCT
Source organism: Tanacetum coccineum (assembly GCA_026074375.1). Taxonomy (NCBI): domain Eukaryota; kingdom Viridiplantae; phylum Streptophyta; class Magnoliopsida; order Asterales; family Asteraceae; genus Tanacetum; species Tanacetum coccineum. The sequence goes on from BQNB010018245.1 coordinate 47,043, forward strand.
CATCTCGAGATTTAGTTGGATGATAGAGTAATGTTTGGGAATAGATTTGGATACTTGGCACGAATTTGATCTTCGCGTTCCCATATAAATTTTGGTCCTCTTTTAGAGTTCTATCTTACTTTGACTATAGGAATACGACTCTGTTTTAGTTGTTTGACTTCTTGATCCATAATTTCAACTGGTTCTTCCACAAAATTGAGTTTGTCATCGAGTCGAAGCTCTTTTATTGGAATGATAATAGATTCGCCAGATAGGCATTTCTTATAATTAGAAATGTGGAAGGTACTGTGGACATTACTGAGTTCTTTAGGAAGCTCAAGTTTATATGCCATTGGGCCGACCTTTTTAAGGATCTTAAATGGTCCAATGTACTGGGGGTTAAGCTTTCCTCGCTTTCCGAATCGGATGACACCTTTTCGAAGTGACACTTTTAACATAACACGATCTCCAACTTGGAATTCCAAAGGCTTTCGCCTTATATTGGCATAACTCCTTTGCCGATCTCTTGCAGCTTGCAAGCGTTGTTGGATTTAAACTATCTTTTTAGTGGTTTCATGGATTATCTCTGGCCCCGTGAGTTGAACATCTCTAACTTTAGCCCAGCAGACAGGTGATCTGCACTTTCGACCATAAACACTGGTAGAATTTTCTTACAATAACAGTTACCATGCCAATATTAAGGCAGCACCATTCGAGGCACTTTATGGTCGAAAGTGCAGATCACCTGTCTGCTGGGCCGAAGTTGGAGTTGTTCAACTGACAGGACCAGAGATAATCCATGAAACCACCAAAAAGATAGTTAAAATCCAACAATGCTTGCAAGCTGCAAGAGATCGGCAAAGGAGTTATGCCAATATAAGGAGAAAGCCTTTGGAATATGGATATCGGCACTCCATGATGGATATCGGCACTCCATGCTGTGAAACTATTTCCTTTATATACAACCTTGTAAGGGTTTCCATACTGTCTGTCTTTCTGGTAGGGATGAAATGTGCTGATTTGGTAAGGCGGTCTACAATGGCCTAAATTGTGTCATGTCCGCTTGATGTTCTAAGTAGTTTTGTAATAAAGTCCATCATTATTCTTTCCCATTTCCATGTAGGAATCTCTGGTTGTATCAGTAAGCCGGATGGCTTTTGACATTTTGATTTAACTCTAAAGCATGTTAAACACTTGCTAGTATATTCAGCGATGATTGCCTGCATGTTAGGCCGCGAATAGAGTTTATTTAGATCCTGATACATCTTGTCAGAACCTGGGTGGATGGAATATTTCGATTTATGGGATTCATGCATGATTAAGTCTCTCAAATTACCAAAGAGTGGTAACCAACTTCAATTCTTGATACATCGGGTTCCATCAGGACGTACTTTAAATGCTTTGTCCATTCCTCGTAGGTTCTCAGCTTTGATGTTCTCTTCTTTGATCGCCTCGGTTTGGGCTTCAAGGATTTGTGATGGTAATTTTGGGTGAAGGGTCATAACTAATGCTCTAACTCAGAGTGGTTTGATTCGTTCCTTCCGGCTTAAGGCATCTGCTACAACATTTGCCTTTCCAGGATGGTAGCGAATCTCACAATCATAATCTGCGAGCAACTCTAACCAACGGCGTTGTCTCATGTTCAACTCTTTCTGATCAAGGATATGTTGAAGACTTTTATGATCAGTGAACACAGTACACTTTGTGCCATACAGATAGTGTCTCCAAATTTTAAGAGCGAACACTACTGCTCCTAATTCGAGATCGTGAGTGGTATAGTTCTCTTCATGAGGCTTGAGTTGTCAGGATGCATATGCAATAACTTTTTCTCTTTGCATTAACACCGCTCCCAGACCTTGATGCGATGCATCACAGTAAACGACAAAGTCATCGTTTCCTTCTGGTAATGCTAAGATTGGAGCTTCACATAGCTTCTGTTTTAGCAGTTGGAAGGCTGACTCTTCATATCTGCTCGATGGCGAACCTGGATATCCTCGATGATCATTTCTAGAGTAGAAACCCTGACGCGGGCAAGAACAATCTCGTCGTCATGCTTTATCTGCTCTCTCTGAAATCCAGCAATCTGGGTATGGGCTTCTTGAAGTTCGGTTTCTAGTCGGTCAAAATCTCGTTGTATGATTACTCGACCATTACCAAGACCTTCTATCTTATCTTCCATATGCTCAATGCGCTCAAGAGGGAGCTCATCTAAGTGATTTAAAATAGCATCGATCTGTTCCTCATGGCGATGATAATTCTCTCCAATCTCAAATACCTGAGGCGGAGCAGAAGGATTAGTAGAGGAAGATGATAGGAAACGGGCTCGTTTCTGAGGTGGCAAAATCTCTTCAGGAAGAAAGAAATCTTGGGGATCAAACATTGGTGATAGTGGTAACACTAGAGATGGAGGCAAAATAGTTGGTGGAGCAATAGGAGCTTGTGGTGGTGGAATAAGTGATTCATTATTAGTAGCATTATATGCTTGCATAACTTTCATATACGGATCATCGTGGAAAGGTGAGATGGCTAGTGAGGCCAAAAGATACTTAGATAAATCATCTGAAGAGTCAGAAGGAGTGTTTCCCGGTGAGGCTGGGAAATAGTCCGGTGAAGCCGGTATATAGTCAGGAGTGTTTGTAGAGGAAAAAGCATCCTCAACATTGGAATCAGATGGGACGATAATAGGGTAGATATAGTTAGGAGTGTTGGAAGACATATTTCTGAAACAACCCAGTGGAAAAATAACATAAGTTATTTATATATAATTAATAGTTATGTATCTTTACATACTATTCAGGAAATGTAGTGGCACGGAGGACTTTCTTAGATGGAAAAAAAGAAGTTATAGTTTAGGTTTTAACCTTGTTCTCTATAACCGCGACTCTTGATACCAATCTCTAACACTTCCATTTTCACATATAGCAGCGGAAGCTAAGTTTTGGGGTATTACTTCATGAATCAACAGTCATAATCATAGAAAACGACTCATAAAGAGAAGTTTTAGAAAATTTAGTTATCATTTAATATAATCAGAGTTTTACAAAAACAGAGGTCCCAAAATCTACATGAAAACATAAAGTTTAAATGATAACAAGTTTGGACGCCCTTAAGTCCAATTCCACTCCGTGCCATAGGTTGCTCAATTACCTGAGATAAACATGCTAAAGGGTCAACACAAAGGTTGAGTGAAATTCATAGGTTTGAAATGTAATAGTTGAATACAAGTCATTGTAATGGTAATAATTTCATGCATTTACAATTATCATGGAAAACAGTATTATTTCCCTAAGCTCATGCAACCAAACATTAACCATAATTCAAGTTGTTACAAATTGTTTCTATATGGGTGCCTCTACCCAAAAATGTTGTAGGAGCCTCTACCTAAAGATGTGGTGGAAGCCTTTACCCAAAGATGTGGTGGGAGCCTCTACCCAAAGATGTGGTAGGAGCCTCTACCCAAAGATGTTGTGGGAGCCTCTACCCAAAGATGTTGTGGATGCCTCATGGCAAATAGAGGTAACTTAGGTAATAATATATCAGGATAGCATACAGTTGGAAAACACTTGTATTCATGGTTTATAGCACGTATCCCCCTCGCGGGTTTATAAAACGTTCAAAAGATTTAAATGCGAGGCTATGAACTCACCTTGATAAGATAGTTGATTGATTTAAAATTTAATTGAAATGAGAGTAAACAGCCTCGTCACGCAACTAGTACACGAAATGGGTGAAATGGGTTGAAAATGAGTGAAATGAAACCCAAAACTTAGGAGATGGCTCAAGGACTTCTTTCCTTCTTAACTTTGGCTTCTACTTAGCTTTTCCTTTATTTCTTCTCTTCTATGGCTTGGTTAGATCATAGTTTTAAAGTAGTTTTAAGTTTAAATGGTGAATTGAAGAAGTATGTATGTTTTTGTGTATATATAGGGTAAATTTAGGAGTAGTAGCCAAGTTTACATGGAGTAGGGACCAAGTTTACGTGGAGTGGTGGCTAAGTGTTTTGCTTGGAGTCCAAGGTGGTGATGGAGGTGGTAAGGTACTAGCTAGGTGGTGAATCATGGTGGTGCTTAGCAAGGTAGTAGGCATGATGGTAAATCATGGTGGTGCTTAGAAAGATAGCAGGCAAAGTGGTGCATCATGAAGAAGGGTGGTTGCTAGGTTAGGTTTTAGTTTAAAACTAGTTTAAGGTGTACGGGTTGTTTAGGGTTTTTGGGTTAGGATTTTGGTTTTTAGGACGAGTAAGGGCTGAGATGGAGGGAAAGAATGTTTAAATATGGTGCTTGGGAAAGTTGTAACTCATGCCTAAATGATGGTATGAAATACCTTAAGATTTTAGACGGAAATGGAGCTTATTTGAATGTTGTGCATTATTGGATTGTACTTTAAGCTTTAGAGAGTTGTACATTGATTTTGGAGGGAAAAGATATTCAAAAGTTATGCATTGTAACCTTGTACACATGCCTTAAAAGCTTGTACCTTTGTTTTGTATGTAAACATTACATATAGTTAGGGTTTTGGTTTAAATGTTAACGTATAAGGTTTGTTATAAAAACATTATAAATGGTACGTTTAATAGACAACGTATGGTAAAATGAAGTTTAAATCATATTGCTTGACATATTATAACGTTTACTTGATTTAAACGTTGATGAAATTGGCATAGGTAGGTTGCGTGAGCTCGCTTACTTTAGTTATGCAAGTTACGTTGCATAATGAGTGGAATAAAATGAAAATCTTTCCATGAAAATGGTTATACTTAATTTAATAAGTAGATATTACATTGCATCTAATTTAATAGATGGATAATTACATAGAGAAAAATTATGGGTTGTTATATTCTTGCAACCAGTAAGTTACATATTTATTTTATCTCCCTCTGTAAATTCTTAAAAATTCAGTTGACATGTATAATGTAGGACTATTTTGTAGCAGGTGTGGACTTGACCGGGGTCTCACTAGCGGCAGATGATTACCCATGTAGTTTCTTCACAAACTGTTGGAAATGAGGTTATTGTTCTGCTTCTTCGGTTCCATTGTGCCTGGAAAGTCGTTGTGTTTGTATATTGAGAACGGGTGATATTATACCGCTTATTATTAATGCTACTTCTCCCAGAATACCTTGATCACTTAGGAATTGCTATTTCAGATACATAAATAAAACTAACTGAAAAATGAGCTACCATGCTTGTTGTCACTCCACAAGTAGTTCCTGTAAACATGCATTTGTGTTAAATTAATCGTATAGGGGTTGGATATGGCCATATGGGTCAAAAGGAGAAATTATATTCTACTATTCTAGGGTCGAAGAAAAATTGATTTTCTTATTATTACTTTTATTTTTTATGATATAAATAAATTACAACTATGTATTTTAGATAATAATCTAGATTTTCAGATAAATCGGATACATGGGTTTAGGAAAGGTTGTGACTATTAGAATTCAATTTGGGCACTTGATTCATTTTTAGCCAAGGTTTTACAATTTTGTAGTATAGAATAGATCGATTAGGATGCCTAAAATTGTACTAGCCTTTTTTTGAACGGCCAGGCTTTTATAACAAAAAAACCTCACAAAAGAGAAAGAAAACTACAAAAAATAGCAGATCTACAAGAAATTTGCAAAAAGAAAGATTACAAGCTAAATCACAAAAAACCCAAACAACCCCCCTAAAAAAACTAGTGAGGCATCACTCGTAGTAAGATATAAAACTCATTAGACTTTTAACTGATCCAATCTATTGAACTCTTAATCCGTCTGCCGGAAATCCAGAGCAATGTAAGAAATTGGGCTTAGGTAAAGATGTCTTCATTACGAATCGAGCTTAAAGACACCAAAACCGCGTGAACAAATCTATTACGCCATGACCACGTAGGAACGGCGAAGGTGTGTATATCACCATACCGTTTGCCCTTATGCATACACTTATCCAAATTTAATAAAAAAATGTTTTAACATACGATAATTCAATTAAATTAAATGATTTATTTTTAAAATGTATCAAAGAACGAAAAAACTATTTTGCAAAACTTAAAATGAAAACAATTTTTTATCCTTGGATGGTTTCAACAACGTAAGTCAAACGACATAAGACAAAAATTTTAAAATACAATTAAATTATTTTTGGTAGGATATCAAACAGAATTTTAAATTTAAATTCACTAAGATTAACACATTAAGATTAGATTTTGGGTATAACACATTAATAAACATTAAACTTTTTAAGTTAAAAAAATATATTTTATTTAAATGTAGTTAACATTGTTAGATTATATTATTTCATCAAAAAATAGTTGTCTTCTAGTCATCGGCAACTCGCCGATGATTCGGAAGGATCCCAAATATTTTTTTCTTCTTCATTTAATTAGATTTTTTTATCCAATAAACCCGAGCATCCAAAACCCTAGTCGTTCTAACACATCCCATATTATGTTGGTACAGCAATCAATCAATCAACAAAATTTGTCTTTTCAATATTACTCTTGTCCTACCACCGGAGATCATTGTCGTTTTTCGAAAATAGTTGGCTGCAAAATTGTCGCTCCTACCTAAAGACAAAGCAAGCCATGACATAAAAAATGTCACACAAAGGAGGAAGCCGCAAGCAAAGCAATAAACAACTATGCCGCCAAATACAATTATGCTTCGGCTCAAACAAACATCAAAGAAGATGATGGAAGAAAAGAAGAAGAAGCAACTTTCAACATATGTTCCAGTTTGTCCATCTAGGAACCTCTCGTTCAAACTACGGCGTGAGTGCGGGTTAAGGCCCACAAAAGTTGTGTAGGCTTATGGTCCATTAGGTTAAGGGTTAGGGGTGCTTTTTCACAAAGTTGTGTATTGGTTATAAAAAATAAGCAATCATTCTTATGTAATCACAAAAAACACAATCAATAATATTACTTTATTGATGTTAACATGGTATCGGAGCGGGTCTGCTCTTTAGAACTAGGTGGTTACATTAAGCCACCTCCCCTAAGCCACCCGTCAAACCCTAGCCGCCACCCTTTATCCATTATAAGAAAAAAAGTTCAACTTTCGACCAAAACCCTATGTTTGGATTATTGCTTTTAGTTTTGTTGCATGTTTATGCTTGTTGCTGTGTGAACATTAGTCTTCGCTTGTTGTCAGGTGTTTTTATCAATAATTTAGTATTGCTTTAATGTTTTTAGTTTATTAATTGATTGTGAGCTCTCATGATTTCGTCGATTAGATTGCGGGGGAGTATTAGACGATATATTAGTAAGCCCAAACCCGGTTTGTAGGCTTGGGTTCATTAGGGTTTTATGTTATTTGATTCATAAATATGTCCGAGCTCGATCAATAAAAATTAAACTGTTCTATGTGGTTTTCATTCGTGTTAACAATATTTAATAGCACTTTTTATTACAAAACATTTGGTATAAATTAAAGACCTTGAATTTATAAAGTATTAGGAGTACATTGAGTTCCCATTCATTTTATTCTAATTCTATGCGAAAGGAGTTTCATCACAAGAAGAAAAAGTGAAATAAAACCGTAAAAGGAATTAAATGCCATCCAATAACCATTATTTTTATGTATATTAATGTGCGTATGTGGATGGTAGCCTTACCATGAAGTAGTTGGAGCTGACCAGTAGTAGTTTCTTCCGTAAAGGGGTTTCGTATTTATTGATCGCATAGATGATTGGATAAATAGTGGGATAACATAATACCTCTTACGGGGTTCTCATTGTCTAACAGATTTAGGTTTAGGGAAAGTGAATGAATCTCATTAAGCCATACGAGACATAATATACAATAGAATAGAATGTTCTAGATGTGGGGTTGAGCCCAAAGTAAATATAATCCTAATAAAATACGGGCTAACAAAGGCTACACAAATGACAAAGATAAGATGAAATGGTTAAGCCCTAGAGAAGTAAATTGGCAAGGGTCGAAAGCCTACCATTCACCGCTCTCCAAATGTAATATTCACTTTTCTTGGGACAAACTAGTTCCAATCTACCATATATGTCATAAAATTAGAGCCTATAATAGTAATATCAATAAGATTGGAAAGTTTATTAACAATGAATTTACCATTCGGGTTAAGACTTCATCCTAAACCATCTTGCTGCTCCGATGATGTACTAACCTCATCATACTAACCTCATTTGCTGAAATTATAACCTTCAAAATTAAGCACTTGAGCAATCAAATATCCACACTCTAAGGTACTCCTAAAATTACATTAACAAGTTTTATGAAGCCTGCGCATTGTTTAATCACTTTTATTCATCCTTTGATTTTAAAACCCCATCATGTTGTAGCTTTTTAATGCATTCCTTGCTTATGTGAGCAAGACGACAGTGCCATAGATAAATAGAGTCCAAGTTATGCTTTGCTCTTTTATTGTTAACAGTATATACATAATTAACATTTGACACAAGTTTAAGCATATCAATTTCATAAATACATCACGTGGAATAACATTAAAATAAAGAACATTATTCTTAGAAACTGAAATTCCATAATCCGTAAAACATTGAACAAAATCATTGTCAACCAAACATGAAACTAAAACAACACCTCTAGTTATAGTGTGTATATATTGAAAATTGTCTAAACAAATAACTAATCCATTAGGTAAAACTAAGTAAAAACTTCTAATAGGTTCTACAGCTGCACACATACATATATAAAGCTCTTTGTTTCAGCTTCCTCTCTCCTCTAAGTCTATGAGTAGTGTTACAAATATAAGTACCACAACCAGTGTCATACACCTAGGATTTATTAGGGAAAGAAAATAATTCTATAGTGAAGATACCTAAAGTACTGGCAAAACTATCTTTCTTCTTCTTCATCGTCAACTCAGCAAGGTATACTACAATTCCTTCTCCAGTGAGCCACCTTTTTGTAGTGGTGGCAAGTCGCGTCCTTTGTCGCGTGCTTTTTCTTAGCAGGTGGAGGATTCTTAGGCTTAGGGGCATAAGCTAGCTTAGACTTGCCTTTGTCTTTTCCTTTTTCCCTTAGTAGCTAGTAGTTTCTTGTTGGGTTTTTGGATTTTACCACCTTGAATCGTAAGGACTTGAGGTGTAGCAGCCTTTTTTGGTAAGCTATTTTCATATATAATAAGCAGAGCATGTAATTCACTAATTATCTTTCCTATGTTATGCATATTGTAGTTCCTTACAAATTCAACAAAGTCATTAGCGACACCATTAAGAATTAAGCCAACATTAATGTCTTGAGGGAGAACATAACCAAGGCGTTCTAATTTTTCCATATAGCTCTTCATCTTAAGAACATATAAGCTAATGGACTGCGCCCCTCTTCTTGTTTGCAAGCATGAAAATTTTGAATGAGGTCAAACCTTTAAACTCCAGAATGTTTTTTAAACATGGATTTAAGCTCTTGAAGCATGTCATATGGACTATAGTTTTCAAATTGTCTTTGAAGTTCGGGAGACATGCTACTGAGCATACGACATGCAACTTTATTGTGACGATCATATTGAGCATTCCATGCTTCCAATTCCTCATTAGGAGCATTAGGAGCATGGGTTATAGGATGTTCCAAAACATTGAGTTTCTTTTCAACTCGAAGGACAATCCTTAGTTGACGAAACCAATCATTAAAATTTGATCCATAAAGTTTTTCTCTTTCGAGCATCGACTTAGAAGCCGAATTATTCAAGTTCTAAGCAGGTAATGCCACCTACAAAACATACAAAAATTCAATGTGTAGTACTCTCGATAATATTCCTTTAAAGAAAATTTAGTACCCATAGTTTAAACAAATAAACAATTAATTTTCTAAAGGCTAGGATCCTAATTGACATAACACCATCACATTAGTTGATCTGCTAGCAATTGTGTATTCAAAAGGTAATTCACGAGCAATAATTCCAATACAAGTGCAATTCCTAGATCATTATGGGACTTACTTATAACACTTGTGTACAAGCAAATAGTGCCAAGTAAGCATGTTCCATCCCATCACGGGCTCAAGGATCTCACTAGCTTAACTCAATTAAGTCGTACAATAAAGAACCGTGATTATTTCACCAACGTCTCACGATCAGTGAACAACCACCTTGGGTTGCAATTTACCTACGTCTCACATGGAGTAAAAAGCAATCGCAAGTGTTCTTACAATTGGGTGGTAAAGACTTAGTTTTAAAGGATATAGTATTTGACAAATAACGTGTATATCAAATATGCACGAAGAAGCATGCATACATCTTTGTATCATATGTTTTAATTAAAAAACTTTAGTTAATTAAGTTATTTATTATAATGAATCAATATATCATTAAATTTGACATACATAGCTCATGTATAAAATAATGACAATGCACTTTTTAACAAATTGACAATTCAATGTGTTTTTAAAGCTAAAGTAGTGTACTTTTATCACAGGATTTACAGGATGAATTTCCTCGATCGTCAAATAATCATTAACAAGGTAGTGCATAGCAATTTACCTTGTCAAGGAAACCATCTTAACCCTAGACCATGGAATTCGGGTATATTTACACGTTCCATCGCACCTATGTGTTATAGATCGTGTAAACCCACCAAACTTTAGTCATAATAAATTTATAAACCTTTAGTTTTAGAAAACACATTATAAACTAATTTTCTTGCAAGTCTCATCGCTAGAGAAAATTATTATGAGATGTAAGCCCATCCCTTGATGATAAATAATCGCAAGAATAATAGCTTAGAGCACTAGGTACCATAACACCGTAACACCAAAAAAGTACAACCACATCAGTGTCACCCAGGTTTAACATTTTAATACCAACACACCAAAATACCCATGCAATTATAACACCTCATAACACCACTTTTGTGACCCACCGTCTCTTTTTCCTTTTCCATTTATTTAAACAAACTAAATATTTCATTCATTAATTAAAAATACAAATTTTAATACTTAAAAAAACATATGAAATAAAAAAACATACGAAAAAACATACGGCCTAACGCCTAATTCAGGTGCAAATTATATTTGTCTTTGATTTGTTGTTTTTGCACGCTTATCCAATACACGTCGTCCTCCGACAACTCATTCTTGCTAATAGTGAGAAATTTTATCTCTTCCAAACGCATTATCGTAGGGTGTTTGTCTTTTGAGACCTCGTACGCCTTTTCGGCGGCATCCTATTTGAGACGATGCTCGTTTGTTATAATGTCCCCGAATTGGATTGACGAGTTACTTCCCCCTGTGCTCGTTGTGGTATCAGATTTGGTTGTTTTTTCGCGACGTTGTTTGCCGGGAGGACGTGGTCTTGCATCTTCACCGAATAGCTTACCCCAAAGACTTGGCCGCCTTCTGTTAAATCAACCGGGTCGGACACGTCTCATTTTGCGTGGCTTCGCAATATTTCCTAAGCGTCTTCTTGACTAAACAGGGTTCCTTTATTCTCGTCATGATAAGTCAATCTAGCCCGTTTCAAAACATCCAAATCGTTTTTGCCACCTTTTCCCAAACGTTTGCTTCATTTGAAAATGGAATTGAACTTTCGGCAATTATGGTTCAACGTTTGTCATTTGCTTGTCAACATGTCCTTGTTATGTTGTTTGTAATTTTGCCTATTGAACTCGCTCAAAATCCTATACCAAAACGTTTCTCCCTTTTGTGAATTTTCAATATTCGGATCCTCAGAAACAGCAACGTAACACGAAGCAAGTAAAGTTTCCTCGGTTAGTCGCTAATGTTGAGTAACCCCCCCCCCCACACGTCAGGATTTTTTTTAGACGTGGGTTCTGTGCCCTTTTTTTAGGCCCGTTTAAGTCGTCTTTTTGGTTGGGAGTCAGTAGGTGGTTGTGATTGTGATTGTGAGGATTGGGGTTTGTGCTTGTTCTTGTTGATGGTATTATGGTGGGTTTTGTTGTAGATTTTGGAGGTTTATGTTTAGCATTTGTTGTTTATATTGTTGTTGTTGGTTTTGTTGTTGTTGAAATAGTTGAAATAGTTGAAATTGTAGAAGTTCATTAGGAGTTAGAGGGAAACCGAATTGGGGTGGGTTACCAGATAAGGGTTTCAGAGGGTTTGACGAGGAAGACGAGTTGGGGTTCGTCACACCGAGGAGGTTCAAAAAGCTATCGTTAGGAAACCCATACATTTTTTTGGATAGTGGAAGTATATAAAACTTATGTTTGAGTTGTTGATGTGTGTAAAAAATATATGAGTAAGGGATTATTTATATTGTATTGTATAGGTTTTTTTAAAAGGTTATTTTTTTAAATACGGCCGTTTTAGCCGTTAGGGGTGATTTTTTAAATTTGGTGTTGTGTGGGACATTGTTGGACTAACTCAAGTCCTAACGTCATTTTGATTTTGCCTAGCCCGATATGGTAACGCCGGCTAACGCCGGTCCATGTGGGCATAACGCCCTCCCCCAAGTTACCATACCGTTCCCTCTTACAATAAATTTTGTTTCATTGGTTTTAGTCATGTTTATTTATTTTTTCGAAAATCCTTTGCAATTTATATGAGTCCACAACTAATAATAAAGAGGAAAAAAATAAACAACTAAAACACATATAGCAAGTATCGAATCAATTAACATTTAATATATACATGCAAACATTAAACCGATGACAACCCAATAATGGCCAACTAAGGACAATATATATACCCAAATAAGACTCTCACTCACTATGGCAAGTGGAACACATACATCGAGGTACGATTATGTAAGTCTTATAAAAGTATATATACCACATAGCCCCAAAAACTGATTAGAATTTTCAATCGACTTGAGGCCCAGACTAGACAAAGATGGAGTCTCATGCGGCCTTAGCAGTAAACAACAAAGTTGTAGCCTACTGAGGTGTGGATCACCAATAAGGATTAGAGCGTCTAATTCATTACGGTTATTTAGTTACGAGTTTTTTAATGAACGGATGTCATGCAATCGGCCAACAAAATATTTAAACAACCACGCGTACAACTAGTTAAATCATCAGATTTGCATGTAAAACAATTAACACTTAATCATAAATCATATATTAACATATCAATACATATTATCCATGATAAACATGCATGTTTTCATCATGGAGAATCAATTAAACAAGTAACTACCGTAAATAAGTCAAATAACGACAATTAAAGCAAGTAAACATGTGTTATTTACATGTAAAAATTGCATATGTCCTAGGGTTTTCTTCTACTAATTTTAAATATGATATTGGTTGACAATAAACTAGAAAAAAAGACCTTAAGGGATGAATAAAATTATGAACAAGAAAACATGCGAATCATACCTTTCTCTTTTGTATTTGTTTGGTAAGAACTCGATGGAGGACTTATCTACTTTAGCAGTATTAATAAACAAAATAAATCTCCAATGGGTGGTTGGTTGGGTGATTACATAGTTGTTTTGTTTTACATACACATTGATTTTATATAAACGGGTAAATGGATGTGGTTTTCCCTATTCAAGTTATTTGGAGAGAACGAGTCTTTTTGACTAAGATTGCGCAGTCTCACCGGGTTAATCCGAAACCGTTTCCAACCCTTCTTTGGCCACCCTCAAATATACATACCTTGCGAGTTTTGTACACTTGACCTCTTGTTTGAAAAAGAAATACCTTATCACTAGAGGCTATTTGATGGTGGTTATACACATTGATTTTATATGATGTACTTAATTAATACGGAGTATAAAAATCCTACAAGGTACTAATGTTTTACATGATACACACTTTTTGTTTATTTTTTAACTATTGGGAACTTATTATTATGGGAGTCAATGATACGAAAAATGCACATAATTGTATGATAAGCTACCCTAAGTAAATAAGCTAGTTAAGCGTGTGAGGTGCACGTGACACTCTCCAATAGCCTATAACTAACTTTTGTTTTGGTGTGAAACAACTCTTTTAAATACTAGTATTGTGATTCATTTCCTTCTTGTCTAGAAATTGTTAAACACTCTCTATCTCACTTGTAACGTTCCATTTAAATCAATACAACTAAATTTATAGCCATTCTTGATCTTTACTAGTTTACATTACTCTGTTTCTAAATTCTTGAGTGATCTATCTAGTATTGGCTTAACACAGATCATTATTGATCTCTGTAAGTGCTTATCAAGTGGTATCAAAGCTCCTTCCTGGCAGCTTTAGTGTTCTTGTTGGGGTTGTTACTATTATGGTTAAGTTCTTGATTTTCCAGGGAGTTTCTTGATTTTCCGGTGTCTAATTGTTCAAGAATCAGTCTGCTACACTGGCATTCTAATCAAGATTGTGTGTTACGGAAATCGTAAAGGGGGGGGGTGAATAAGTTTCCATTTAAAAACTTTAAATCTTTTGTATCAATTACCCAATCAAGTTTGACGCAATATGAGAAGTGTCGATAATAGGTTTACAATAGCTAACACATATTCTAACAATATAACCACACTCACAATATTTAGAACAAAGAACTACACAACCTTAACTAACAAGATATACACAACATTCACACGATCATGAGAACAATGCAAGTATAAAAGTAAAGCGGTAAATGTAAAGAAATAAGTAAAGCGAAAAGTTAAAGAAAATGAAAACCAACATGGTGATTTATAGTGTTTTGGTCATGAAGCTCCTCTTTTCCATACTCCACTCCTCGAGTATCCTACTCGAGAGTTACTTCACTAATCAACAAGCTCTCTTTTCGGTGGAGAAAAACTTATACCAATGCTTACATTATGTTCCGAACAAGCAGGATTTCGAGCCTTCTTCGGGTATAACCAAACCTATTATGTTTTATGGTCAAACATAACAAACCTTGTGTTTTATGGCCTAAACACATAAACCGCGTCGCTTATATTATTTTTTGACACTAAGCTAAATGTCGAGTCCTAATCTAAGCTAAAAACAATCTACCACTTCACCAATGTATTTTAAGGCCTAAAATACTAACCAACACACAAATACTACTTCCAGATTTATACACTATCAGGATCTACAAAAATACACAAGAGTTACAATATAGGAGTCAAATCTACTCTATGACATACAAGTGATCAAATGTAATCACTTCTATGCAACCCAATCTACTACACGATCTACAAGTAATCAATGATGATCACTTCCATGTAGAGATATCCTATACCTCACTAAATACCCCATGGTATTAGTGAAACTAACATAAAAGTAACCATGATCAAAGCCTTATGCTAGAACCATGATTAAAGATCAAGAAGAAATTTCTATGTGTATATATGTATATGAATGTGTATTTTCATCAAGGAGGATGGGGGAAAAAGCCTTGGGCTTTTATAGGAGAGCCTTGACTTTGTGAGGTCTCTTTTGTCCAATGGATAAAAGGGTGTTTGGATAAAAGGGTGTTTGGACAAAAGGGTGTTTAGATAAAAGGGTGCACCAACTAGTTTCCCTCCATCTTCTAGAAGAAAATTCAAATTTGAATTCACTAGTTTCCCTCTATCTTCTAGAAGCTTTGATTAGGCCTTGATGGGCCTTAATGGGACGAACTCTATTGGGCCTTAATGGGCTAGCCCGTTTGCTTAGCCCAATCCAACTAGTGAAGCCCATATGAGTAAGAGTCTCGGGATATCGAGATAGAGTTGATAAATGTATATTTGCGATGGATAAGGATGGTGAGATATTCATGAGTTGAAGTATACATCTACGAGTAACTTGTGAACTTTACGTTATATTTTACAAGTTACATGTTTGTCGTCACCAAAACATAAAGAGAATGTATAGATTAAATATCGTAATATTTGCACTAACAATCTCCCCCTTTTTGATGATGAAAAAATATGTAAACTATAAAACATAGTAAAGTTTAAAAGTTACTTGTTTACATTCCTTCTCCCCCTTTTGTCGAAACAAAAAGGTGTTTCTTAGATATAGGTTGGAGCATATAGGTTGGAGGAATTAGAAGAAGGTAGGTGCTCCGAGTATATAGTTTGAAGGAATGAGAAGAAGGTAGGTGATTTTATGTTTCTTGGATAGTTGAGAGGAAGTCATAAGAAATGAGAGTAAGACATGAGAAGGACGTAGGTGCTTTCAGTGTGTAGGTTGGAGGTATAATAAAAAGGTAGGTGCTCCAAGTATATGGGTTGGAGTAGTTAGAAGAAAATATGAGGAATAAGGTTGAGGTGATTTTGTGTTTCTTGGATAATATAGAAGAGTTCGTGAGAGATGAGAAGAAGTAGATCCTTCAAGTATATACGTTGAAAGTATAAGAAGAAACCTGAAGGTTGTAGGTGATTTTGAAGTAGAAGAGGTGAAGTATTTGTAGTATGGATGAACCCTTCATTGTATTTGACGATCCCAAATCCTATCTTCCTATAAAGGTGAGCTTGCATCATCCCAATGAAGTCTTATATCATCACGGTTTAACCAACTCCATGCTATTTACTTACATATCTTCGAGCTCCCCCTTGCTCAATGCACCCCCATGATAATTAAATTCCTTTTATAGTGACTCTAGCGGATCCATGGATCAAATAAATTACCATCAAAATTCAAGACGTTCGATGAATGTAATTTAAATGAGTAGGACTCTTGTAAGTGCTCCCCGTTAGTGTATGATCCCCCTTGTTTGGGGCACCAAGGAATCAAGATATAGATGTGTACTACAAAACAAAGTTAGTAGACAAGTGCACACACACACACACACATATATATATATATATATATATATATATATATATATATATAGCAAGATTGATGTGTCGTTGTGCGTAGGTATTATTTTCTATCAAGTTTTACATTTATATTTTGCCGAAATTACATAAAAACAACACTAACATGCAGTGTACCCGATCAGTTGTAGCTTCATTGGTAAGTAGGGTGTCGATCACTAAGAGCAAGAACGTTAATTCTTAAATCGACCGGTATTTTAGTTATCTATGTTAGTTTTAATCTATCTAATCTATGTCAAAACCTATGCTAAACCTAATTCTAACGGATAGGGGGTTTTCAGTCTGAGACACTGGCACGGGTTTTATGGTGACTTAAACCTACTTTAGACACGATAACACACACAAGCAGATGATCAAAAGATAGAAGAACGGTCATGCCAAATATAAGGAAACTGTATTAACCATGATTAATCCAATTAAAATGCAGGTTTGTTTATTAGTGCAATGATTGACTTATCTCGAAGGGCATATCATTCGTAGATTTAGGCGGTACTTCTTCCTAAAACCTAGACACGCTAATTCTGTTACAATTAGATGCATCCGCATAAAGCAAGCATTTGCTGATTATAATCTATCTTAGGAGATTAATAATGGTGATCTTATTAAATCCTAGCTCAACGAGACTTTACTAACTTACTACTTAACGGATCTTTATATACTAGTAGTCCACTATCTAAGTCCTTACCAAGGAAATCAGAAAGTCATTTGTTGATCCCAGGTAACCTGCTAGTCTTCACTAAACCAATGGCAAGGATAGGTCATTATCTGTGATACTATAATTCTAGATATATAAATTACAGATATGGGGAGCTATCCAGGTATCTAGCTAGCATGATATTTTGCATTCCTAGATCCAGTTGAATGATAGGTCGCATACTTAAGCACGTAAACGAGTATAAATTGATAAACATAATCAACAATCAATGATAAATTAAGCAATCGAGATAAACAAACCAAACATTAAATTATCATAAACATGGCTAGGTATTAGCCAATAACCATTGTATCGAATACAAACATAATAAACAAATAAACCAAGGTAACCTAACCGAGTTAAACGAATGATACCAAAAATTGAATGATTATTAGATTATAGATGATTACAAGGGTTCCCCTTTTGATTTTTATTTAAATGTAGTTAAGATTGTTAGATTATATTATTTCATCTAGCAAAAATAGTTTTGTCTTGTCATCGGCAACTCGCCGATGATTCGGAGGGATCCCAAACATTTTTTTTCTTCTTCATTTAATTAGATTTTTTTATCCAATAAACCCGAGCATCCAAAACCCTAGTCGTTCTAACACATCCCATATTATGTTTGTATAGCAATCAATCAACAAAATTTATCTTTTCAATATTACTCTTGTCCTGCCACCGGAGATCATTGTCTTTTTTCGAAAATAGTTGGTTGCAAAATTGTCGCTCCTACCTAAAAACAAAGCAAGCCATGACATAAAAAACGTCACACAAAGGAGGAAGCCGCAAGCAAAGCAATAAACAACTATGCCGCCAAATACAATTATGATTCGGCTCAAACAAACATCAAAGAAGATGATGGAAGAAAAAAAGAAGAAGCAACTTTCAGCATATGTTCCAGTTTGTCCGTCTAGGAACATCTTGTTCAAACTACGGGAGAGTGTGGTTAAGGCCCAAGCCTAGTTGTAGGCTTATGGTCTATTAGGTTAAGGGTTAGGGGTGCTTGTTCACAAAGTTGTGTATTGATTATAAAAAAATAAGCAATTATTAATCACAAAAAACACAATCAATAGTATTACTTTATTGATGTTAACATGGTATCGGAGCGGGTCTGGTCCTTAGAACTAGGTGTTTACGTTAAGGGACCTTCCCTAAGCCACCCGTCTAACCCTAGCCGCCACCCGTCAAACCCTAGCCGCCACCCTTTATCCATTATAAGAAAAAAAGTTTAACTTTCGACCAAAACCCTATGTTTGGATTATTGCTTTTGGTTTTGTTGCATGTTTATGCTTGTTGTTGTGTGAACATCAGTCTCCCCACTTGTTGTCAGATGTTTTTATCAACAATTTAGTATTGCTTTAATGTTTTTAGTTTTTTAATCGAATGTGAGCTTTCATGATTTCATCGATTGGATTGCGGGGGAGTATTAGACTATATATTAGTAAGCCCAAACCCGGTTTGTAGGCTTGGAGTTCATTAGGGTTTTATGTTATTTGTATCTTAAATAGATCAATAAAAAATAATGTCTATTAGGTTTTCATTGTTTAACAATATTAAAGCACTTTTCTTACAAACATTTGGTATAAATTAAAGACCTTGAATTTATAAAGTATTACGAGTACATTGAGTTCCCATTAAGTTTATTTAATTCTATGCGAAAGGAGTTTCATCACAAACAAAAAGTGAAATAAAACCGTAAAAGGAATTAAATGCCATCCAAAAACCAAATTTTTATGTATAAAGATGAACTATTCTTGTATCCAAGAAGTAGTAGTACATCGTAACTTGTTTGATATAAAGAGCAAAGAATGTCTTCAAAAATGTCATCATTCGTTACACTTCTAGTTCTTGCAACCAGTAAGTTACACATTTATTTTATCTCTGTAAATTCTTAAAAATTCAGTTGACATGTATAATGTAGGACGATTTTGTAGCAGGTGTGAACTTGATCGGGGTCTCACTAGCGGCAGATGATTACCCATGTAGTTTCTTCACAAACTGTTGGAAAGGAGGTTATTGTCCTGCTTATTCGGTTCCGTTGTGCTTGGAAAGTCGTTGTGTTTGTATATTGAGAACGGGTGATATTATACCGCTTATTATTAACGCTACTTCTCCCGGAAAACCTTGATCACTCGGGAGTTGCTATTTCGGATACATAAATAAAACTAACAAAAAAATAAGCTAACATGCTTGTTGTCACAAGTAGTTCCTATAATCATGCATTTTTGTTAAATTAATCGTAAAGGGGTTGAATCTGGCCATATGGGTCAAAATGAGAAATTATATTCTACTATTCTAGGGTCGAAGCAAAACTGCTTTTCTTCTTATTCCTTTTATTTTTACGATACTATATAAAAAAATAAAAAAATTACAACTATGTATGTTTTTTAATAAACTAGATTTATAAATTGGATACTTGGGTTGAGGAAAGGTTGTGAGTATTAGAATTCAATTTGGGCACTTGATTCATTTTTAGCCAAGGTTTTACAATTTTGCAGAAGAGAAAAGATCGATTAGGATGCCTTAAATTGTACTAACAAATTAATTTCATTCAAATTAAAATACAAAGTAGAATACCATAATAAAAAATTACACTACGATATTAAAAAAAACCATACCAAAATTTAAAAACATACGAAACATAAAAAAAAATTACAATGCGTTTGGATATTTTTTTCATTATTTATAGTGAAAAGTGGGTATAATTTAAAAGATAATAATAAAATTTAATGGTTTCAAAAATTAATCTGTTGCCTATTTAAATGAAAACACAACGGTTATATTTAAAAAGTTGTTTGTCTTTTCGTGGCTCACTATCCCGGCGAAGATACAACTAGCGAAGAGTGGCGAGCTAAGATAGTGTGGTGGCGAGAGCCACGTAGGAACGGCGAAGGTGTGTATATCACCATACCGTTTGCCCTTATGCATGAGACATACACTTATCCAAATTTATTAAAAAAATGTTTTATCATACGATAATTCAATTAAATTAAATGATTTATTTTTAAAATGTATCAAAGAACGAAAAAACTATTTTGCAAAACTTAAAATGAAAACAATTTTTTTATCCTTAGATGGTTTCAACAACGTAAGTCAAATGAAATAAGTCAAAAAATTTTAAATACAATTAAATTATTTTTGGCAGGATATCAAAGAAAATTTGAAATTTAAATTCACTAAGATCAACACATTAAGATTATATTTTGAGTATAACACATTAATCACCGTTAATCTTTTTAAGTTAAAAAAAATATTTTATTTAAATGTAGTTAATATTGTTTGATTATATTATTTCATCACAAAATAGTTTGGATTATTGCTTTTGGTTTTGTTGCATGTTTATGCTTGTTGCTGTGTCAGTCTCCGCTTGTTGTCAGATGTTTTTATCAACAATTTAGTATTGCTTTAATGTTTTTAGTTTTTTAATCGAATGTGAGCTTTCGTGATTTTGTCGATAGGATTGCGAGGGAGTATTAGACGATATATTAGTAAGCCCAAACCCGGTTTGTAGGTTTAGGGTTCATTAGGGTTTTATGTTATTTGAATCATAAATATTCGAGTCGATCAATAAAAAATAATGTCTATGAGGTTTTCATTGTTTAACAATATTAAAGCACTTTTCTTACAAATATTTGGTATAAATTAAAGACCTTGATTTTATAAAGTATTAGGAGTACATTGAGTTCCCATTCATTTTATTTAATTCTATGCGAATGGAGTTTCATCACAAACAAAAAGTGAAATAAAATGTTTTCTTAACTTGTGCTACAAGATGTTTTGCATGTTTCTTGTACACGATTTTGTCACATTTATGTATATACCCCTATGTGAAGTTTTAAGTATATGCCATCCAAATGAAGAACACGTGCATTTGGATTGACTTCTTTGGTCAGACCTCAGGGCCTTTCCAACCCATGGCGAATTTTTTCCATTGGCCAGACCTTTGTCAATGTAGTTAATTCTTTTAAGAATATAATTATCTAAAATACTAAAATTGAACTTTTTATGTTCTATTGTGTTATTGCAACATAATTCGTAAACGAACGTTTGTTTTGTCATAGAATACAAACATAGTCTCTTTTCTGGCAAAAAGAGTGAGACTCACCACTATAGCGTGTGCGGGCTCCGTAAGAAAAAAGAGAGAAGCTTAGAGATTGTCCTTTAACTTGATTGATTAATAAACTAAAAAGTACAAGAGTATTTATAAGACAAAAGTAGGGTAAAACCCTAATAGCTAAATGGGCCA
>BQNB010018246.1:3747-68600 GCA_026074375.1 Tanacetum coccineum
ATTGGGGTTAACTCGTCTTTGGGGTTGGACACTTGGTTTGAACTCATCTTCCATGAGTATTTTGTGGGTACAAAAGGATGAGTTTATTCCTTTGATGTCAGCGATACTCTAAGCGATTGCCCCTTTGTGATTTCGAAGAACCTCGAGGAGTCTGGTTTTTTTGTCGGTGGATAATGTTGATGAGATGACCACTGGGAGTTGATTGTTTTCTTGGAGGAAAGCATACTCAAGGTGTTCGGGTAACTCCTTTAATTCGAGTTTGGGTGGTTCCACGCTCGATGGTTTTAGTCGATTGTCCAGGGTTTTCTATTCAAGTGGTTCGACCGGCTCTATCCTTGGATAGAAAGAGACAGTGAGTGCACTGTTAGAATCTCCCTCCTCTTCTTCTTTAGTCCATTTTATGTCATGATTTATTATGTCGACCCATTGTTCCTGGACCAACTTAGCGGTGTGGTCATCGCAATACAGGTAATCGTCGTGGGAATGTTTGGACTTCATGGATTTCCCGATGTTAAACGTGATGGTTTCATTTTCAACCCTCAAAATCAATTTTACTTCGTGTACGTCAATCACGGCTCTTGCCGTGGCGAGGAAGGGCCGTCCTAAGATGATCGAGACTAACTCGTCTTCGTCCATCTTTAAAACTACGAAATCGACAGGGAAGATGAATTTTATAACTTTTACCAGTAGATTCTTGCAGACCCCGATGGGGTATTTGATAGACCGGTCGGCCAACTGGATACTCATTTTGGTGGGTTTAAGTTTAGAAATTCCTAATCATTAGAAGAGAGAATGTGGCATGAGATTGATACTTGCTCCTAAATCAGCCAGGGCGTTCTTTACTGCCATGGGTCCGATGAGACATGGCAGTGTGAAGCTACCTGGGTCTCCTTCTTTTTGGGGCAGACTCCTTTGAATAATAGCGGAACACTCCTCACTGAGTTTAACCGAGGAGGCTGCTTTCTCAAGTTTCTCCTTGTGCGAAAGTAGATCTTTCAAAACTTTAGCTCCCTAAAGGCATGTGAATCATAGCTTCAAGAAATGGCAGATTTATGTGAATTTGCTTAAAGATTGAGAGGAGACGCTCATCCTCGTCGTCCTTCTTCTGCTTTTTTAATCTGGGCGGGAAAGGTGGATTAGATGTCTTTGAGGGTTGGTAAGGGATGGATGACCGGGGAACGGGTTCTTGTTTAGTGCTCTATTCTGTGCCCTCAGGCTTTTCTTTTTTGGTTCCCCCTTCTGCGAAGCCGTTAGTCGCGGGTCATGGTAAGGCTGGAAAAGGTAGGTCTCGTGTGCTAATTCCTGATCTAGTTGTTAATGGCGAGAGTTGGTGCTTTAGGTTCAGGAGTTTTACTTTTTTCAATTGTTGAGAGAATTTGGGAGTATTGTTCACGCAATCCCTTACGGTGTTGGACAAGCATGTCTCTGATCCCTTTTGTGTGAAACTTCTTCTCGAGCATGAAGTTGGCAAGCTCGTCTTCAAACTTACTTCTAACAGTCCATTCGGGGCTATCCTCTCCTTTTTTCTTACGTTTTCTATTCCCCCATGGTGAGGTATCGTCGTTCTAATAGAATCTTATAAGGGAAGGATCATTGTAAATGTCTCCTCCAGACAAGCATACCTTCTTGGATGGGTTATTCAGCTCACATTCATCGGCCTCATGGGATCCTCCGCAGTACTCGCAAATAAGGTAGGGGTTTTTAAGCCCAACCTCTCGCGTAGGTGTTTCGAGGAAAGAGATTTGCTTACAAGCTCTTTTTAAACGCCCTCTGAGTATAGGTTGCATTGCTTCCGAGATGGAAGAAACGTTCATGGAGGGTAATGGTTCATCTCATAGACCGTCTTGGTATTGGACGTACTCTTCAATTCTATTCCATCCCTCTTCTTCAGTGAGGGAGCTGAAGCAGAATTGGGTGAATTGGTCGAGATTCCTGTGGTCGAGCTGAGATATGTTGTCGTGAAAGATTTGAACTAGGAGCCATTTATGTATTCCATGATGAGGCACTTATTTGATTAAGTCCTGGAAACGGATCCAGGCACTTTTGATAGGTTCGTCATCCCCTTGTTTGAATCGGAGGATTAAATCTCTAAGGGCCGAGGTACGTCCTACTGGAAAGAAGTAGTCAAGGAATCGGGATACGAGCTGATCCCACGTTGTGATTTGAGTGGGTGGTATTCTGTCAAGCCATTCTGCCATTTTCCCTGTGAGGGAGAAGTGGAAGAATCTTAACCTAGATGTGTCCCTTGTTGCTCCGTCAGCTCGTATGTTGTCGACGATACTTAAGTAGTGTTTAATATGATGGAGAGGGTCCTCGTTTTTTTATCCTCGGAATGTGCATGTGCTTTGAATCAGCCGAATGTCGCGTGAGTCGACGATTCTTCCTGTTTGTTCAGTTGGAAAGGTGATTGGGTTTTGGAAACCGGAGGAATTAGGATGAGAATGCTCGTGTAAGGTTTTAGGAGGTGTGGGTGGTTTGGCTCCCGGTGTTGTTGGACGAAGATGCTTCATCGTTGAAGAGGTTTCTTCCGGCAATAGCAAGAGAGTCGTTTTGATGATTATCACGAAGCAGCTCTCCTAAGCCTTCGGAATTCCCTTTCGGGTTGGTTGAGAGGTTCCGTTAACTTTTTAACGGTGCTACGTGTCATGGTGAGATTTACGAAACAAAAATAACGAAGAAAAGATAGACTACAATAAAGCTAATGTGCGGGAATTAAATTCTCACTTGAAAGGATTCAAGCAAGTAGAACTAAGCTAAACTATAATCAATACCTAACTATTCCCCAGGCGGCGGCACCAAAAAAATGATGTGCGGTCGTACGGCGCCAAAAACTTAACGTGCGGTCGTCGTAGGACTTCTACACAAGAAGTTTTACAACTCCTTGGGTAGTGTACCTAATCGTTATAGTGTAGTATAGGCAAGACTCGGGGTTGTTTATCATTTACTCGAGGAATAGGTTGGGAAGGCTTGATCACGGTCTAACAGAATTCTAAGGGTTGAAGGAAGATTCTTTTTGTATTTTTGTATGTTATGAAAGCAGGTAAAATCATATATTGGAGAGAGTGGTTTGGTTTTAGCTATTAAACTAAATATTAATCTAAACTAACGGTGATAACAATAAGATAAAAGATTGTGTCTATTTAATCATGTATTACTCCCTAGATTGCTTCTCCTAATGTTGTTGCCTTGTCACACTTGTGATGATCTGTGTAACTATTTCCTAAAGCATGAACGAATTACACGAACCCGCCGTCTACTTAGTATGCCGCTAGAGCAACGCACATGCAAGGTAGTATGAAGACTATTACACGGCCCCTAGGAGTTTACTAAGTGCATGTAAAATACATTAAAAGTGGATCAACCATATTAGGGGGCAAGGTAGTATGAAGACTGTTACCCGATGGTATCCTTTCTACACAATCACGTTTCCCTAGACATATCAACAACGATTATTGACAGAAAGCTGGTTTTCTAAAGCCTAACGTGCACATCCATCACAAGAGGCAACATCACTAAGATCTACATTCTAGGTTTCATACAATCATAAATAAACACAATAATAGGTTTAGCCAAGCATGTTAAGAATAAAGCAAGAACAATAAATCAAACAACACATAGACATATTGAATGATTAAGTAAACCTTACTTGATTAAAACATGAATTGGAAGAGTTACAATAGGGTTTTTAGGCCCTAAAATCGTCTCCTACAGCTGCTAAACAAACTAGGGTTCGTACCCTCTTTTTATTCTAAAGTTACACACTAAAAACCCTAAATTCGGGTTTGTATATATAAGAAAATTGACACGACAGCGTCGCGTTTTAATCGTGACGCCGTCGTAAAATGAATCTTCTAGATCTGCGTTTGAGTCGGTGCGAGCTGACGTTGTCTTGAAATATGTGACGCCGTCACTGGATGAGTTGTGACGGCGCCATGTATGGATAGTGACGCCGTCTTCAGGCTCAAATCTTCAAGAGTCTTGGTGTTGGTTCGTAATCTCGTCAGTTTCTTCTCCAAATGAGCCCAAGTCACGTGTAATTCATCCAAATGTCATCCAAATGAGAAATACCTGAAAAGGAACGATTAAGTACCTATTTTGGGCATAAACACATGATATTGGAGGTTAAACGACCCTGAAAAAGTGTATAAAATGACACCTTATCAGGAATCGAGTGAGTAGACCTAAGTTAAATAATGGTCGAAACCTAACTATTCCCCACGCAGCGGCGTCAAAAACTTGATGCGGTCGTCTTAGGACTCCAACAAGAAGTTTTACAACTCCCTAGGCAGAGTACCTAACCGTTGTAGTGTAGTAAGGTAAGACTCGAGGGGTTGTTATTGTTCTCTAGGAGAATAGGTTGGGAAGGCTCAAACAAAATCTAACAAAGGTCTATGGGGTTGAGAGAAGATTCTTTTTATATTTTTATTTTATAGAAAGCATGTAAAATCATATGTTGGAGAGGTTGGTTTGTTTTATCGAATTAATTAAATTAAATATAATCTAAACTCTTTAGTGATAACTATATGGTAAACGAGCGTATTTACTTAATCATGCATTACTCCTCAGATTGCTTCTCCTAATCCTGTTACTTTGTCACACTTGTGATGATCTGTGTAAGCATTTCCTAAGTCATGAATGAATTACACGAACCCGTCGTATACGTAATATTCCGTTAAGGCAACGCACAAGTAAGGTAGTATAAAGACTATTACAAGGCCCCTAAGAGTACATTACGTGCAATTGAAATATCTTAAGAGAACTATATTAGGGGTAAGGTAGTATGAAGATTGTTACCGATGTTATTCTTTCTACACACTCGCATTTCCATAGACGTCTATGCTAATTTAATATCTTATGGCTAGTTTTCTAAATCCTAACGCGCACATCCATCATAAGAAGCAACATTAAAAGGATCTACAATCTAAGTTTCATGCAATCATAAGTAAATACTAATGGATCTATCCTAGCATGTTAAGCACAAGAGAAGAACAAGAATTAATCAAACAACACATAGACATATTGAAATATTAAAGGGATAGATGAACTTCACTTGATTAAAACATGGATTAAATACTATTACAATAGGTTTTTGAGGCCCTAAAGATGGCCTAAAAGCTGCCAAACTCGAATATTAAAGTTAGGGTTCGTCTCCCAAAATTTACATACTTAAAACCCTAAAATCGGTTTTGTATATATAAGAAAAGCGATGCGACGGCGTCGTGTTATAGTCGTGACGCCGTCGCCAAATCTAATCTTCTAGAGCCACTTTAAGTTGGCTACGTTCTGACGCCGTCGTCAAATCTCTGACGCTGTCGCTTTAAGAATCATGACGCCGTCGCTTGCAACTCGCGACGCCATCTCCACGCTCTATATGCACGATTTCTTCAAAGGATTTGGTGTAGAGTCGTAGTCTTGTCTATTTCTTCTCCAAATGAGCCTAAGTCACGTGTATTTCCTTCTAATGCCATCCAAGTGCTAAAAACACAAAAACAAATGATGCACATAATTTAGGCATATTTGCATGATTTAGGGAGTTAAATGACCCTGAAAAAGTGTATAAAATGGCACCTCATCACATCATCATCATCCAAGCTTGCCATCCTAATGCCATAATTATCACTATATCTATTATTACATAAAAAAATACATAATAAGAGTTTATATAACTTAATTATACATCCCAATCATCTCAAATCCTTATATGATCATTATCATGATCATATAACCAAAACCCCTAAATTTAACTCTAATTTAAAAAATAATTTAAGTGTGTTCTAACTTATTTATAACCATAATCCAAATCCCTCTTAATTACTATATGATCAATTTATGATCATAATCCCAAAATTACTAATTTGTTCTTAATTCCTTAGTTTATCATATCCCATAATGACAAACACCTCAATATAGTTTTTAGAACATCAATTACTCAAAAACCCTAATTTCCTCAAGAACGTTAATTCTTAAATTACCAAATTAACTTAATTAAGAGGAACTTACTTGATGGAAGACATTGCTAAGTATTCCCTTCTTGAATTGGAACACTTAAACACCCCCATTGATCATTATAGTCACCATGGTTTCCCCCTTTTCTTGTTTAGGTCGACACCCACACCACACACCACAAGATACTAGAATATTGTAGAGTTCCAGGGAAATGACTAGTATATATCTAGTTAGTTGGCACTATTTTAACCATTTGACCCATATGGTCCCTCAAGTCTCATTTCTTATAAATTAGCCACGTAATTTCTATAACCCTTTTCATAATTTGACCACTAGTTGACTATCGATTTTGACTAACCAATCACCTAATGTATTCAAACTTATAAAGTCATAGTCAAACCTACTCAATGGACTTTTCGTAAATAAATACTTAAAAACCAATTTTGGGGTGTTACAAATCTACCCCCTTATTTAGATTTCGTCCCCGAAATCTCTTCGTGTAATACTACCCAAACTTGGTCGCATTTTACACATCATTCCATCTTAGCAACTTTCAATAATCACCTCACTAGTTGCAACAACCTATATGGTTTTACAACTCTAGCCATACTATGATACAATTAATTAGCCTTGACCCGTTTCACTTATTGCTTATTTCTATTACATTTACACTCTTTCTAATGACAACCGTCATTTAGGTGACATTTCACCATTGTCAAGCTATCATTTTATTAACCTTTTCACTTAAACGATGCATTTTCACTCATTTCTTTTCTAAAATTTTCCACAAGGACTACATGTCACTTGGAAAATTTACTATGTTTACTTTAAATGAAGAAGCGTCCCAATTTGTTTAAATAAGGAGTTTATAAATCATCCTACTTATACATTTCCGACACAACATTTATACTTGTCTACATTTTCATTACCTTTCTATCTTTACACGTTTACCAACATGTGTACTAATCTTTTTCATTTTTAATATTGTATTTTATAGCCTTGGATCCAGTCTCACTAACTTTCTCGAAGGAAACTTGGCCTTTCCCTATAAGGCTTCGCCACTTAACCATACTTTTACGCAAGCTAAACCTCATGCCATGAAGGCAAGTTAGTATTCATGCCATAAAGGCAACTTACTACCCATGCACCAGCTAAAACTCTTGCCATGAAGGCAAGCTATAACATCCATACCATAAAGGCAAGCTATAATATCCATGCCATAAAGGCAAGCTATAACATCCATGCCATAAAGGTAACTTATAACATCCATGCCATAAAGGCAAGCTATAACATCCATGCCATAAAGGCAAGCTAGGTCATCTCTAAGGATGCTATTAGATATGCCATAAAGGCAAACTAGGCCATCCTGAAGGATACCAAAACTAGAGCATTAGATCCAAGCTACTTTACTTTATCATTCTTTACTTAATCATCATCCAAGTACTTTTATAATTAAGCACTTTTCATTTCTAAATCTTATTACCTTACGCAATCTCATCACATTTTCATTATCAATATTTTATTGCCTTAAGCAATTTCATCATATTTCATTATCTAAATTTCTTGCCTTAAGCAATTTTATCACATTTCATTAACCATATTTTACCGCCTTAAGCAATTTCATCACATTTTTATTATCTTGGACAAGATCTATATGATACTTGTCAATTTTCATATTTTACACAATTCATATGCATTCTCACAATGCATTTATCATTCTCTTGTCAACCTCAAGTTGACAACTTATTTAACTTTTATGCCAATGCATCATTTTAGTTCGCTAGACTTTTCCGCCTATAAACCTTACATAGGTTTATCTATACACATCCAATATTCTCATTTTCCTCATCATACACATCCTCATATATCTACATGATTTTAGTCATGTTTTACAATTTATCTAGCGTATTTTATATCTTTAAAGGATTCTAGCGCAACGCTTTAATCCAATACATTCATTCATATTTCGCTACCGTGATTTACTCAACATGTTTCTATATAACATATCTCATTATCATTTTAATAATTTCACATTCAATTTCATGGGCAAGTCTTCTCAATATTTATATGTCTAAGTTCAATGTTAGACATATATTACGATTAGACGATACATTGGTCATACATCGCAAACTAATCCCATTCGCTTAACTCAATGTCTAACACTACATGTTACGACAATTTCTAATCATGCCTTATTATCAATCATAAGCATATCACACTTATTCATAGTTTGCTATCACATTATAATTATCATGTTCTCTAGACAACATGATTTAACATACCTTAACCATTCATCTAATTAGAATGCATATAATCATCTACACATTCACTTGCGCCAACTCACATATTTTCATCACGCCTTATCTAAAATGCAATCCTATGCATTTTACTTAGCTCAAACATTATTAGCCTTAAATTTATTAAGTCAAACAAGAATGTTATCGGTCATCTTAGTTATTATTAATCTTCGTTTGTAATAGGCTAGTCGGGATTAACGGGATTTGACTTTAAGCTAATATTGTCCACGTTTCAGGCCAAAGCCCAACAAATGCTAAGCCCGGCCCATTAGATAAATCCCATATGCCAACATGTGGCTATGGAGTATAAATACCCCTTCACCTCATGTGGTGAGAGGTGTTGGTTGTCACATTTCTTACTTGTGGCAATCTAACCATCCTTCTTTCTTTCTCTTATTTCTTTCTGTCTCTAGATTATTGGTTTGAAATTGTTGTGTTTGGATTAAAGTATTTGGGATAACATGTGGTATCAATCGCCAAGGGGTTTTAGGTGATTTGGATCGTAGTTTTTAAGCTTATTCGTAGCTTTTTAAAGCTTATTTTTGTATTTTATTTGTCTTGGCTTATTTTTTGTTTTTTAGGATTTGTTTGT
This sequence comes from Tanacetum coccineum, assembly GCA_026074375.1. NCBI lineage: Eukaryota > Viridiplantae > Streptophyta > Magnoliopsida > Asterales > Asteraceae > Tanacetum > Tanacetum coccineum. The sequence continues at coordinate 12,583 of BQNB010018246.1, forward strand.
TAAGATTATTCTAGTTTTCATTTAGTAGCTTATTCTAGGTAAAAATCAGTTTAGTTTAGCTTTTCATCATATAGCTTATTAGGTTTTAGTCTAAAAAATATCATTCGAAAAATAACAAAAAACATGTATTTTTTGTTAGAAACTTTGTAGCCTTTTAGTTTTATAGGTTGTAGTTTATTTTTTGCTTAAGTTGTGTTCCAAACAGTTTATTTGGGTGTCTTATTTATGGGCTTATTCGAGTTTGAAGGCTGCAAAATAAGCAAAAAGGTTTATACTCATTCAACAAAATAAGTCTTTTTCTGCGAAATAAGCAAATTCAGTTGATTCACCGATTTATGCATTACAAGTTAAACAACGAAATATGACAATTTCTATTAATTCAGCGAAATTGGTCATTTTCGATCCATATGTTATTCAACGAAATATGACAAATTCGGTTAATTGGGTGAAATAAGTCATTTTTGATTCACAGGTTTATGATGCGAATTATGTTATATTCGGCTGCGATATAAGCATTTTCGATTTACAGGTTGATTCTGCGATTTAAGCATTTTTTGGTTCATTGTGAGAAATAAGCACTTCTTGGTTCATTCTGCGAAATAAGCTACTTTCATGTTTAAAAAGCAAAATAAGCACAAAGATCTTAAGAAAGTGAAATATGCATCATTGTCTTTATTCTACGAAATATGTCATGATCAGATTCTGCGAAATATGTTTTAGAACTTTGTAAAATCCCGCGAAATAAGACTTTTATTTCTCGGTTTTAGTGTCTGATTTGTGTTTTTAAGCTTCTTTATTTAGACTATAAAGAAGTGTAACTTTATAATCATTTCCAAAAAATCAAGTGCTTCAAAAGTAATAACAAACCACAATTTCAGTCACTTCATAAACTTAAGATCCGATATCCATTCACAATAACATCACAATGTCAAATACCAATAACACCATGCAAACTCAAACATCAAATACTCTTCATAATGCCATCATGGAAGCTGGTGGTAAAGACCGTCCTCTAATGTTAGCACCTGGTAATTACGTTGAGTGGAAATCCCTTATCAAGAGATACATTAACACCAAACTAAACCATGAGATTATCTATTATTATCTCAAAAATCCACCATACCAATACAAATTCAAAACAACTAATGTTGATATAGATGCACCCCCTGCTACTCCTAATAATGATGGTATTCCAAGACCATAACAACCAAGGGGAGAAGAAATGGAAACATTCTCATCTGTACTAGAAGATGTTTAGAAATGGATCACTGTTGAAGCTAAAGCTGTTTAGATTATTCCTACAGAAATTGATAATGATATCTACTCAACAGTTGATGCTTGTCCAAATGCTATGGAGATGTGGAAAGCTATTGAAAGGTTGAAACAAGGTGAGTCAATCAATGTACAAGATCTTGAAACCAACTTGTACTAGGACTTTAGGAAGTTTACATCACATGAAGGTGAAACGCTTAATTCGTATTACTCACTGTTCTACAAAATGATGAATGAGCTAGTTAGAAGTCAATGCATTGTCACCAATCATCAAGGGAATATTCAGTTCTTACTTTAACTTAAACCAGAATGGCAGAGGTTTGTGACTATTGTTAAGAAAAGCCAAGACTTGAAGAACGTTTCTTATCACAAACTCTATGTCATCCTAAAGCAACACCAGAATGAAGTCAATGAGATAAGAGCTAAAAGACTAGCACGTACTGCTAATCCACTTGCACTTGTTGCTCAACAACAACCAGTTTACCATCCTCAAACCTATCCCACTCACTACACTCAAAATTCCTCAACTAGATCACAGCAAGCTGCTACGAGGAACAAAGGTAAAGCAATTATCAACTCTCCTCAACCTACTTATGATCCGAAACCTGAAGTAGTGCTGATGATGTTGCATCCTTAAAGGTGAAGGAGATTGATAAACTCATGGCTCTAATCTCAATGCCTTTCAAGAAAATCTACAAAGCTACCAACAACAACCTCAAAACTTCATCAAACACCAGGAACTTAAATGTTGGCAATACTCTAAGATCCATCAGAGGAACAGGGTATGATCAACACCCTGGGCAGTATGATAATCAGAGGGCAGTTAATGTTGTTGGGGCTAGGGAAAATGTAGGAACTCAGGTAGTGCAGCAGACTGGAATCCAGTGTTTCAACTGCAAAGAATTTAGGCATGTAGCAAGGGAATGTCAGAAACCAAAATGGCCAAGGGATTCAGCTTATCATAAGGAAAAGATGCTGCTATGTAAGCAAGAGGAAGCTAGGATTCAGTTGAGTGCCGAACAAGTTGATTGGAGGGATGATACTGATGATGAACCTGAAGATCAGGAATTGGAAGCACATTAATTGTACATGGAAAAGGTTTAAGAAGTCTCTCCAGATGATGCTGCCAACTCTAGACCTATCTTTGATGTTGAGCCAATGTTAAAGGTATATAATAGTGATGATGACTATAATGTGTCTGACAATTAAAGACAGCATCATGAGCAACCTAAATCTGTTAATGACATATATTTGACAAAACAAGGTGATCCTAATATCACTTTTGATTCATCAAAAATGAGTAATAATGGAGAAGAAGATGACCAGGATTTTCAAATGCTTCAAAAAGAACGTGAATTGCTTGCTTCTTTAATAGAACAACTGAAAGTTGAAATTGATGCAAGTAAACAAAATAATAAAGTTTTAGAATCATCAAATAAAGCCTTAAAAGAAGCAAACATGTTTTTAAACACTGAGCTTAAGAGGTACCAAGATATTGATTTTGTGAAAAATGCTCATGAAAAATGTGCAACAGCTTATGGTTTACTCGAAGAACACAAAATTATATCTAAAAAAATCTTCTCATGATTATCATGAAAAAAATATTAAATTTGAATAAAAGGATTTCAGAAATGGAAAACGAGTTGTCTGCACATAAATGAACAATTTCCATAATCTCACTTCAAAAAGTTGAACAAGAAAAGGTTTTCAAAAACCATGAAGATAAAGAAATTGAAAAAGTCATAAGTTTGGAAAAACAAGTTAAAGATCTAAATGACATTGTCTACAAAACCGGTCAATCTATTCAAACGATGAATATGCTTAATCAGAATTGTAAAACAAGTTTTGTGAAACCTGAGTACCTCAAGAAAGCTAAAAGTGTGATTCCATGACTGTATGAGATAGGATGCTATAATGATAACCTAGCTTTAATGTTAGCTCCTAAATCAGATGAAACAATTTGTCTTACCAAAGAAAGTCGATCAAAATTAAGTGATTTAATCAAACTTTTTGATTATAAAAACTTAAATAACCTTTATGACTTGTTTGTTCCTCAACGTGAAAAGTCACCCAAACATAAATATTTTCAAAATAGTCCACGTGCTTACTATTCACCTATAAAGGATCTAAGAACAAACGATGTTGTTATAAAGAAAACAATTTTGTTAGAAAAACGATTGGATGAAACACTTCCAATATCTAAAAAATGTAAAAGTTGTAAACAATTTGATTTTATAAAACAAGATGTTCAGTCTTTTCATGATGGGCTCAGATATTGTTTCGAAATTATAAATGATAGATATTGGAATATTCTAGTCAGTCCTTAAATGAAAGCAGTAATTGAGCAGAAATTGCATTCTACAGCAAAACGTTTATCAACTGCTATTTCTGATTTTTATAATGCTTTAAAGAAAGAAATGTTTGCAGATTTGAAATATTTTAAATCTATTGAAAATGAAGTTGAATCTCTTCGATCTCAACTTGAGACTCAAAAAACACAGCTTTTAAACGAAATCGATCGACTTTTCAAGGAATATTATTAGGTTGATCACATGAATGCTATACTTGGTGTATATAATAGACTTGATGAATTCACTGATTTACAATGTGATTATCTGGACCAAGTAACTAAATGTGAACGCCTTAAAAATGAGCTTTAAAAAAGAACTAAAAATGTTAATAACAAATCCTTCAATGAATTGTCAAAACGGTTTTCTGAACTTGAACAACACTCAATTAATCTTGAACTTGCTTTACAGCAAAGTCAGGAACAAATTAAAATTGACAGAGTTTAGAAACAAAAAGAATCATCTTCATTTCGAGAACTTAATGACAAATTTTTTGAAATTTAAGATTTGAAATCTTAGTTACAAGACAAGAATATTGCAATAAGTGAGCTGAAAAAACTCATTGATAAGATGAAAGAAAAATCCATGAAAACTAAGTTTGACAAACCATCGGTTATTCGACAACCAAATGCTTTTAAATGTCAAAAACAATCAATTTTAGGTAAACCGACTACTTTTTTAGATTCTCTTGAAAATAAAGATTTTTCTAAGTCAAGATCGGTTACCAGAAATAATTTGTCAAAGGATTTTCCAAAACCAGTCACTGCACAGATTTTGCCTCAAAAAGTGAACCCACACAAATGTCTTTACACCAGAAATGTACAATGTACACACAAGGCCTACTCAAACTAGAACACCACAGTTACCTCAAGACATTAGGAAAACTAACAAACGCATATATTTCTCTACAAGAGTAATTCCCACTACTAGTGTTAGCAGACCACAACTTAAGAGCACTCAATTGGAAGATAGAGTCTAACAATAGTCAAGGAAAGAAGCAGGAAGTAGAAGACCACCGTAGGAATTTTAAGTTTTCTAATAATAAAATGTTTGTAACTGCGTGTAATGACAGTTTGAATGTTAAGACCTCGAATATTAGTTTTGTTTATGTAACTTATGGAAAATATGTGTTGAATGACAATCATGGTTTGTGTGTTCTTCACTATATTAATGGCGTGAATTCTAGAACTAAACAGCCACTTGTTGTGCCTATTAGTACTAGAGAACCTAAGCGAACAGTGAACCAATCTGTTGCAACACCCCTTAAGAGAACAGATGCTTCAGAATCCACTAACCAGAAACCTAGAAGCATATTTAGGAAGCTATATGAGCATGTTAGTAAGACATGTAGTTGGTGGTACCCTAAGCTTACACCACCAGGATATAAATGGAAACCTAAGTCCACAATCAGGAATATTAAACAGAGTGTTAGTTTGCCTCTAGGAACTAGATCTAGAAATTCTAATATTTCAAAACCCAAGACTCTTAGGGCATCTACTTTGTCCAATACTCCATTTTCTTCTAATTCTTTTGCAGATCGTAGAGATAATTCTATTCATCGTCGACTCTGGATGCTCAAAGTACATGATAGGAAACCTCAAGCTTCTAAGTAATTTTATGGAGAAATATCTAGGTACGGTGAAGTTTGGAAATGGTCAAATTGCACCTATTCTTGGTTATGGAGATCTGGTTTAAGGGAATGTCACTATCAAGAGGGTTTATTATGTCGAAGGGCTTAATCAAAATTTATTCTCTGTCGGTCAATTTTATGGTTCGAATTTGGAAGTTGCTTTTCGAAAGTCTACATGTTATATTTGTGCTTTGAAGGGAAATGATCTTCTCACAGGTTCGCGTGGCACAAATCTTTATTCAATCACTCTTCTAGCCACAAATTCTCCCAATCTAATTTTCATAATGGCTAAAGCTTCATCGTCTTAAGCATGGTTATGGCATCGACGTCTTTTACATTTAAACTTCGATACCATCAACTTGCTTTCAAAGTATGATATTGTGACTGGCCTTCCTAAATTAAAATTCGTCAAAGATCATCTTTGTTCTTCTTGTGAGTTGGGGAAAGCAAAACATAAGTATTTCAAGACCAAAACTAACCTAAGCTCCAAAAGATGGTTACAGCTTCTACACATGGACTTATGTGGTCCCATAAGGGTAGAAAGCATCAATGGTAAGAAATATATGCTCGTAATTATTGATGACTACTCAAGATATACTTGGAATCACTTTTTGAGATCGAAAGATGAAACACCATAAGTCTTAATTGATTTCCTCAAACTCGTTCAAAGAGGACTTCAAGCTCATGTTAGAACCGTTCGAACTGACAAAGGCACGAAATTTCTGAATAAAACTCTTCATGCATATTTTTCTCAAGAATGCATCAAACACCAAACATCCGTTGCTCGAACACCTGAACAGAACGACATTGTTGAAAGATTGAACCGTACTCTTGTTGAGGCTACTCAAACAATGCTAAGTGTCGCTAAAGTTTCTTTATTCTTTTGGGATGAAGCAATTGCCACGACATGTTTTATTTAAAACCATTCATTTGTAATTCCTTGACATGAAAAACACCTTATCAAATCATCAATGGCCGAAAACCGTCTGTAAAATTCTTTGACATATTTGGTTCTTTATGTTACATCTTTCGAGATGGTGAAAATCTTGACAAGATGAAAGAAAAAGGTGATGCATGTATCTTTGTGGGGTATTCTAATGAGTCAAGATGTTACAGAGTTTATAACAAGAGAGCAAGATTGATTGTTGAGACCATTCATGTTAACTTTGATGAATTGCCTCAAATGGCGTCAGATCACGTCAATTCTGACCTCGCTCCACAATGTCTGACTACGGCACTTGAACAAGACAGTTTAAGTCCCGATCCTTAAATTCAAGTAAATGTTCCTCAAGCAGTTGAGACAGTAACAACGTCAAATGAGCTGGATTTGCTATTTAGTCTGATGTACGAAGAATATTTCAATGGATATACTACAGTTGTTTCAAAGTCTTCCGTTGTACCTACTGCTGATGCATCTGATAAACGTCAACAACAAAACACAACTCCATCTACTTTAACAACCGTTGCTGCAGATACAACTCCCTTGAATATTCAAACAACACATGAAACTACAAGTCAAGCACCAACTGCCACCGCTACTAAGAACAATAATCAAGCAAAAATTCAAGCAGAAGTTAAAGTAGAAAATGCACAAGTTGACGAAGACGAATTTATCAACATCTTCAGTACACCGGTATTTGAAGAAGGGGAGTCGTCTTCTCGCTATGTTTATCCGTCAAACATGCATACATTCTATCAAAGATATCCTTCTGAACACCATTGGACATGAGATCATCTGTTAGAACAAGTCATTAGAAATCCTTCTCAACTAGTTAGAACAAGACGTCAGCTAGAAACCGATGGCGAGATGTGTATGTCCGCACTCACCGTGAGTCAAACCGAACTAAAGAACATCAAAGAAGCCATGGCTGATCATGCATGGATTGAAGCGATGCAGGAATAACTTCACCAGTTTGAACGACTAGGAGTATGGGAATTAGTCGACAGACCATTATGAAAAAATGTCATTAACATGTAGTGGCTCTGGAAAAACAAACGTGATGAAGAGAATATTGTAATCTGTAACAAACTCGTCTTGTAGCTAAGGGATACAACCAAATGGAAGGAATTGATTTCGAAGAGTCATTTGCACCAATTGCTCGATTGGAAGCTGTCCGGATATTCGTTGCGTATGCTGCACACAAATCATTTTATGTCTACCAGATGGACATCAAAACAACGTTCTTAATAGACCTCTAAAGGAAGAAGTGTACGTCAATCAGCCAGATGGATTTGTAGACCCATATCATCGTGACAAAATCTACCGTCTCAAGAAGGCATTTGTGAGTCCCTTGTTGAATAGATCTCTGCAGCCTATTAAGGATGATAGCCAGGATGTATAAATATAGTTGACTATGTAGAAACAATGATTATGAATACTATGTGTTAATACGGAATCTTAACACAAGTACTAAGAAGAACAATGAAAAACTAAATAATAATTTCTATTAATCTGCTTTGAATGACTACAAATTACTAAATATTGAGATATGATTTTGTATGAGATATATTGAGCTCATGTCTCTAACTATGCCAAGAGGGATCCTTTTATAGACTAAGGATAAACCCTAACAAGCTTACAAAACGCGTACATATCTTTTCCTAAAATATCTCATACATATCTCTTAAACGGTACTAACTATTTTCCATTATCGGTACTAACTAACTGATCAGTACTTAACACTTTGTACTGTCAGTACTAACTATAACTATTAGTACTAACTATTTGTACTGTTGGTACTAAGTTAGAAAAACATAATTCCCAACAATCCTCCCTTAAACATGAATGTTGAATTCTTTTAACTTCATGTTTCTTTAACTTCTTTAATGCATAGAGGATGTATCTAAACACTTTCAACATTTCTTGATCTTTCAACTCTATCCTTCTTCAGCAGCAACTTTGTCTTCTCAGCAACACAGCAACATCTTTTCAGCAACAATCCAACTAAGTTGGCTTTGTAGTTTTTGGCAAACTACCAGCCATTAACGGATTTGATGTTCCTTTACCAGTAGTCGTTTGCTCTGGGATAGTTAACTCTTCATTTAAAAACATGGTGAGTTAATTACCATACAGTTTTTGGTAAACTGTCAACCATCAACAGAATTGATTTGTCTTTACCAAATACCGTTTGTTTTTGGACTAGCCAATGCTTCATTGCCATAACATGGTGCATTGATAAACCATATAGTTTTTAGCAAACTATCAGCTATCAACAGATTTGATTAGTCTTTACCATAAGCCGTTTGCTTATGGACTAGCCAATTCTTATGCCTGTTAAGTATGGTGAACTGATGACCATTTATTGTGTGGTTTTGACACCAACACTCAAAGATCCTCCTCATCTCCATCAAAGTCTTCAGGTTCTAACTCTGCAAGTAGCTTTTTGACAAATCTAATCAATTCTAATGCCATAGTATTATCTTCTTTAGACTCCAACTTTAATTCCAGCATTTACAACTATACTTTCTTTCTCAAGGGATACTTCTTCTCTACAAGCATATGAATGACTAATCCTTCCTTAGTCACTAAAGTATGTACCCTTGAAGAACCATGTAGCTTCCAACTCACTATATTCCAATCCTCTAGTGAGTTTCCAAAACTCAATTCATCATCTGGGTTGAACATAAACCTCAAATCTCCCCAACGTAACTAATCAAATCCTTCAAGTATCTCGACATGATATCTGTTCATCACCAGTTGATATACAACATTTAAATCCTCTCTATCAAATATGGACAACACCCTCATTAAAGTACTAAAGTATCTCTTTTGTCCATTGCTTCTAATCACCACATTTTGATTAATCTCCTCTAAGTGTTCAGCTTTATCAACCTGTGGTTTATTCCAAGACACTCTGTTTTCCATTCTTTGATAGGATATTTCCTGTCAAGTATTTCATAATCCACTTCTTTTTCCTCATCTGGAGCTATTGTTAAATGTACTCTCAGCTCATCATTCTCTTTCTCACTATCATATTCAGAAGTGTTTTGAATGAATCTTCTTTTCCTTGACTTCATCTTTTTCTTAGTACCAAGCTTTCTCTTCTGGTTACTTTCTTCTTCTTTATCTTCCTCCTTGAACTTCTTTCTTTACTCTCCTCCATGACCTACTTTCATTCTTAGAGGATAATCAATTCCTTTTTCATTCATCCGTGGATCAGTCTTTTCATCTTCAGCAGACCCAATAGAAATAATAATCAAAAAAAATCTTCATTCTGACCTCTTATATTTTCATTTAAGAGTTTTGTATTTCCTCAAACTTCTGTTTTTTCAATTCAGCATGCTTGAAGTTTCCTACATGCTTCAAGTAGGTCATCATTTGATTTCTCAGTTGATTCTTTGTAGGTGGTCTGTTCCTGATGGCCTCTGATCTTTGTTGAGCAAGGAATTTTCTTTGAGCAGCAATTGTGTCATGGAGAAACTTTGCTCTTTCTTCTATTGTAAATTGCTCTCTTTCTTGTTCTTGAAGCTTCTCAGCAAGAAGTCTGTCAGCCTCAATTCTTGCCTTTATGTCATCAAAATTTCTTATAAGAGCTTCATTGGTAGCTTTTTCTTCAGCTAATCTGTTTCTTTCTTCTTCACCTTCCCACTCTTCTTGTATTTTCCTAGCCATCTCTTCATCACTTTCAAGCTGTTTAAACTTCTTCTCAGCTTCAGGAATACCATCAGATTCACTTTCAGATTCATCCTCCTCTTCTATTTTCTTCTTTCCTTTGTCTTTTGGATCAATTTTTGGAAGAGGCTTTAATGTCAGAAGTGATCTTGTAGAAGTAGGCCTAGGTCTGTCAGTTTCTTCAATATCCTTCAACTCTACACCTTTCTCCTTCTCTCTAGAAACTGCTTTGGCTTGACTCATGTTGAGAAGAACCTTAGCTATTGTTTCATCATCTCCAAATATTGTAGAAGTAGGTGTTTGAGTAGCTTGAGTAGCACTTCCTTCTTCAGTATGATCTTCAGTACCTTTTCTTTGCTCATCAGTACTTTCAATTTGCTCATCGGTACCTTCAATTTTCCTGTCAGTACTAACTTTGGATCCGTCAGTACTAACTATTGGTCTGTCAGTACTAACTTTCTCCTTGTCAGTACTAACTTTCTCCTTGTCAGTACTAAGTACATCTTCAGTACTAAGTATATTTTCATCAATCTCCTTCTCTTCACCCACTATATCTCTTGTCCTCCCCACAACTTGAGCATTCTCAGTTTCTATATGATCAAGTGTATCTCCAGGAATCTCATCAAATAGTGGATCTCTATGGACTGAAGGTTCACCTTTAGCAAACTTCCTCCCCTGTTTGGATACAGACTCTTTGTGCACCCATTGTTTCTTTGAGGATCTCTTTCTTGCCAATCTTTGCTTCAAGGAGACACTTTGCAGCCATGCTCTGTGATGTTTGATTACACGTTTAGCTTGCTTCTTAAGCTTTTTGATCTGAGCCTTCAAGTGTTGTATTTCCTTGGCTTGATCTGAAACCTGTGCACATAAATAGAGACAAAGATCATATACACTTTAGAGTGTCATTTCACCCTCATTCCCTGAAAGGGATTTATCACTGGATGAATGACCTCCAAGATTCCCACCAGAACTTTCTGGAATAGAATCAGGAATGATAGTAGAAGGTGAAGGTCTAGGGGATGGGTCAGTCTGTGGCTCAATAGGTACTTCACTAGTGTGAGCAGGAGAGGGTGTAGGTTGTGCTTCAGATGGTCTTTCTGAAGGAGCACCCTCATCCTCAGTTGGTTGTACCAACATTGAAGCAAATAAAGGGGTGACTTTCCCTGAGAAATGTTTACCCTTTTTAACCATGAATGAAAAGACCTTACTTGTTAAAGCATTTACAAGAAAATGATCTAAAGGTACAGGTACATTAGCTAGTTGTTTATCTAAAAAGATGGAAATAAAACGTGGGTACATGACAAACTTCTTTTTAGCATCTAAATGTCTAAGCATACCATCAAAAATTAACTTAGAAAAATTATACTTCTGATTAGATGTTAAACAAATGACAGCAGTGGCAATATTAGTAGGAATTTGATCCCAAGAGGTGCTTTTTGAACTAAGACAATGATTCATTGTATGAAATAAAAACCTCCATTGGGGTGAAAACAAAGCTTTGTTAAATGTTAACACTGTTAAATCCCCTTCATACCCCATAAGCTGTATAGCATCAAATATAGCCTGATTGGGTAATGAGTCTATCCCATTAGCATCATCAAAAAGAAGATCACTTCTTATTGATGCCTCAGAGATAGACACAGGCTTGCCAGCTACTTTGGCAGTAATGTGCCTAACATTGTTGATTATTTTGGACTTAGCAGACGTCCAAAACTGTTCAACAAATGTAGTAGAAACAACTGGACTTACAGTGAGAGCATGATGAATGGAACTTCGCGTAAGAAAATCAATGATCTCGTGAAACTCTGCATTCCCTTCAGACTTCTCCAGATACGCGACCATGTTGTGCTTAGGACATGAATCAAGAACAGCCATTGTAGTCGAAAGAGTGATCGTCGTTAAGAGAGATATTAGGGCTTGTATATATGAGAGTATTTGAGAGAGATTGCGTAAGGAACTGTGCAATTGAGATGGGTTTATATAGGTTTAGGAGACCTAATTTCAAGGAAACCGTTTCAATTTACACTTTGTACCCTTGGCGGTATTTTTCTTCAACGTCTCTATAGCGGTACAAACTTTGCCCAGCGGTACTAACTTTGCACTGTCGGTACTAACTTTGTCAACAAAGAATGAACAATGGAAAGTATTAGAAGTGCTTATCTAGTTACCATCCATTTTAACTTCTCTCAATGACCTCTAAATTGCTATAAAAACCTCTGGAAAGATCCTATGGTTAACTTGTTTCTTATACAAACTATACAAATAGACACATATTGCCTCCCTTTAACCAATGCAGCTTATGGATTTATCATCCCTATAGTAACAACAAAGAACTGAAACCGGCTAACATTAAATACATTGGTGAGTAAATCAGCTACATTGTCATCAGTGTGGATTTTAAGAACTTACATGAGTTTTTTTCATAAGATCTCTTTTGAAATGATGCCTAATAGCAATGTGCTTTGTTTTGGATATGATATTACTGGATTCTTTACAATGCAAATGGTGCTTTCATTTATCAATGTAGCTCTTTGTGTATCATGAAGTTGACTCATAGTTTAACATTAATGTTAAATACACAAAAACTTGCCTACAGCAGCTCTGCTATAGCAGCAAATACTCTGCTTCTGTTCGTAGAAGTAGCCACAATGGTCTGCTTTTTGCATTGCCAAGAAAGAGTCTCCTACCAAGAAAAAATTTGGGGGGGGGGGGTGGGGGGGGGGGGGGGGGGGGGGGGGGGACAAACCTCCGGTTATGGATTTATGTCAAGATTTGCTCTAGCTGTCACTATCTGAGTAAGATTCCATCTCAAATGAAGACACTCTGATACCAAAGACCCATTTTAGGTTTGCCCTTTGGTACCTAAAAATTCTCTTGACAGCACTAGGTGGGAAGACTTTGGTCTCAGTGACCTGAAACCTAGAACATGCACGCAAAATGCAAACATAATGTCAGGTCTAGAAGTAGTCAAGTACATTAAAGAGCCAATCATAGACCTATAGAGATGGACATCCACATCACTGGCTTCCTCATCCTTGACTAAAGGCTTCTGAGTCTCAATTGGTGTACTAGCAGTCTTAACATTTGCAAAGTCAAACTTCTTTGGATTCTGCAACATATTATCCTGACTTAATAAAAGATACCATCTTCCTTCTCGTTTGACTTGTTAATAAAGAAAGAAAGTGAGCTCTCCCATTGAACTCATTTGAAATCGACTCTTCATTAATGCCTCAAACTCATCACACCAAGATTTCTTTGTAGACCCAAAGATGATATCATCCACATAGACTTGAACTAGTATGATATCATGTTTGTCCTTCTTTAGGAAGAGAGTTTTGTCAATGGTACCTCTTCTAGTAGCCAGTTTTCTTCAAACAAGAAGTTGATAAAGTAGATTACCAGGCTTTGGTAGCTTGATGTAAACCCATGAGAGCTTTTACAACTTTGTATACTCGTTCTGAGGATATTTGGGGATATAGAACTTGGTGGTTGAGTCACATATACCTCTCATCAATTTTCCCATAAAGGAAGGCACTTCACATCTTTTGATAACGATATAGGCCCAGATATAGAGGAAAGGCTAAAAAGATCCTTCTGGGCTTAAGTCTTGCCACAGGAGCAAAAAACCTCATCATAGTCTATTCCCTTCTCTTGCCTATTTCCCTGAGCAACTAACTTGCTTTGTTTTGACAATAACTCCTCTTTCATCCTTCTTATTTTGATAAACCCACTTTGTACCGATAGCCTTCTTCCATAAGGACCCCCCCCACAACTCCCCCGACCAAGCACCGACACAAATATTACTAAGACCCAAACCTTTCGGTATCTCAAACGGACAATTATCTTTCATAGCATCAACCAGCTATTCATCTTCAAGAGCTTCTGAAATCTTCTTGGGTTCATGTTGAGATAGGAAGCAAGCAAATAGACAGTGCTGGAAGTCCTTATGATTATTTCTTCTTTGCTTTTGAACATAGCTAACAAAAGCATGAGCTCCAGAACTTTTGTAAAGTTTGCTTCTTGTTTGAACTGCTGAGTTTGGATCTCCTAGAATTAAGTGCATGTTTTAGGAATGAGTGGAGTGAATTCTTTATGTGGGAATAGGACTAACATTCACAATAGTTTCCAAGTTTGTGAAGTCAGCATGCACCTATCATCATAAGATGAAGATATTTGACAATACATTGTTAACGTGTGAATACAATATCTATTTAGGGCTTAAAAAAGGCCAAATAAACCAAAACAGATCAAAAATGCAAAAATGTGACTATTTTTGTATTTTTTTTTTTTGATAGTGTTGTTTTTTTGTTCGTTGTTTGTTTGTTGTTTTGATTGTGTTGTTGTTTTTTGTTGTTTGTGTGTGTTTTTTGTGTTTTTTGTATTTGAGTTTTATGTGTGCAGGTATGGGTAAGTCAAATATCACAAGAAATCAGTCAAAAACGAACACGAGAACGGATGAGTGATCAAGAAGCTAAAGAAATCAAAAGCCAAAGCCAGAGAGATCATGCCTCAGCCTTCTACAGTCTACTGCAGCTAAACCACAGTCAACCAAAATCAAACTCCATTGTTTTATAAAACACAAGGACTGTTTTTGCAATTAGTGGAAGTTGTTTATAAGCCTAAGAAAAGTGCTCGCCAAACACAAGGGCCAGTTATGAAATTACCTCATAGATACAAAAGGCGCGGGTCTTACCCGGGTCAAATAAACCCACTACCCATCTCTCAACCAATCAAACGCTTAGCCCCAACCCGATTACCCACACCTAACCCGAACCCTAACCCACCTCTACCCGGTTTAACTTATAACCTTTTACAGTTACTGTGCATCCCATTTACCCCAAATGAGATCAATACACACTCACTCACACATGAACACACCAAGAACACATAAACCCTAGTTCGTTAACCACTCACCCACTCGCTAATTAACCATAGGGTTAATATTCCCTCACACTCCTTAACCATCCTGTCACTATCAATCAACCCTTAACCCAATCCACCGTGGCTAAAAGAAGGATCGTGATTGGTGGATGTGACGTGTATGAGTGTATACACTCACATATCTAACACACATCTATCCACGTCATTAATCCGGGTTTACACATCTTTAATCGAACGATCGAGATTGAGATATCAAGGAGAGAGAAGAGATGGAGGGCCAAGATGAAAAAGAAAAGAAGGATCGAGAAGAAGAAGGTTAGCTCAAGCTTGGGGTATAAAAACCCCCCTCATTCCAGCACTCGAGGGGAGTAATAATTTTTAGTGGTTAATTTCTTAGTTTATTTTAGTAGATTAATTTCTTTTCGATTCAGTTTGTTTTAAGTTCCTTCAATTGTAATTTTCATGTTATGTAACTTTGTTTCAAAGTTGTAAGAACTTTATTCCAGTTTTAATAAAAGTTTCATTTCGTATAAATTTGTTTCTCATATTAATTTCTGTCACAAAAATATTTTTGTGTGTTATTGTTGATTCGATCAAGGCTTGACACTCTTGGAATTGGATGGCAGCTGAGTGTTCAAGAGGGTTTAGAGCTGAGGGTCAGCTTATAGGTTAGATTAGGTTTTTGATTGTGATATAAGGGCTTATGTGGATTAAGCCATAAGCCCACAATAAGCTGCTTATTTCTTTCCTGTTCATGCTGGAAAGCTAAGGTACACAGCTTATTTACGTTTTACATTTGTCCTTTTTCTTTTCCCTAATAAGCTGTTAAGTTTTAAATAAGCTGTGGATTTGCTTATAGTTGATTAAGTAGATTTTATTGAGTAGTTAAAATTCTGTCAAGTACCTTTTATTTTGCTTTGTTCATGAAGTTAGAGAGGTAGAATACTAAGCTGATAAGAGCTTATAAGCTGATAAGCCCATACAGCTTATTTTAAATAAGTTAGTAGTTAGTTTTTTTTTTTATTAATAGAGTTAAGTTTTAGCTTCTTAAAAAGCTAATAAGCTGTTTAATATAAAAAAAAAGGATGCTGTTTGTTAAAGGTTAGGTGCTGCAGGGGCCTGTTTTGTCAATTTTTATAGTTTCTGTTAGTTTAAATTTACACAGTTAGTCCTTGTTAGTTACTCTGTTAGTCCTTAGTTAATTACATAGATAGTCCTTAGTTAGTTTGATTGTTAAGTCTGTTAAGTCCCTAGGTTAAGGGACTGTTTCTGCCATTAGTTCAAACTTTGTGTTTTTTTTATAAAACTTAAATGTTTGCCCGCCTACCCTTATCTTTACTATTTGTCACTTTTAGCCCATGTGTTTGTTTGGATTTAATTTAAGTTTTATAAAATAGTTTAATTAAATAATAAAATTAGTTTTTAGTTTTTAATAAATAGTTTAAAATTAGGGCTTTTTATAAAGTTAATTTTCTGCATTTTTTCTCTTTATAAAAAGTATTTTTATAGAATTTTTAGTTTAAGTTTTATATTTTTAAAAATTAATTTTCAAATTTAGTTTTAAAACATTTAATTTTCAAACCTTTAGTTTTTTTAATTTTAACCTTTTAAATAGAAAAATTAGTGATAAAAAAATGTTTTTCTCATCTTTTTAAGTAATTTAGGATTAAGTTAGCTTAAAAAGTATTTTTCTTAATTTTTATCAATTAAATTTCTATTTTTAGGATTTAATTTAGATTAATTAGTGTTTAATT
Organism: Tanacetum coccineum; assembly: GCA_026074375.1. Taxonomy (NCBI): domain Eukaryota; kingdom Viridiplantae; phylum Streptophyta; class Magnoliopsida; order Asterales; family Asteraceae; genus Tanacetum; species Tanacetum coccineum. The sequence goes on from BQNB010018246.1 coordinate 29,080, forward strand.
CATATAAAATCCAAAAAGCCTTTAAAAAATATTTTTAATTTTCCTAAAATTTTCTTTAGCATTAATTTAGGTTTAGGAATCTAGTTTTCATTTTTAAGATTTAAATTGCATTTTTTTTTCTTAATGATCGCATATTTATTTTCTTTCGTAATTAGTTTAATTTTGTTAATTAGTTGTTAATTGTGCTTAAAAATTTTAGTAGTATAATTAAATAAAAAATATCTCTTCTCTTATTCAATCAGGATCCAAACTTAAACGAGGTTCCATTGCAACGAGTCCATTGGGAAAACGACCGGGTGATCATACTGCCCCGGTTTAATATACGTATTTTATATATATATCTTGTGAGAGGACTGTCCAAGGGATACTTGGGGATTTCCTTAATTTCTCTATAAGTATATTGTTTTTTACGTGTGTATAAACTGCTCAATCAATGTGACCAAGGAATTGTACCGAATCCAACCAAAAGGCACACTTAGAAAACTTGGCATACAATCTCTCCTTCCTAAGCAACTCCAAAATAATCTTCAAATGCTTTCCGTGCTCTTCTTTGTCCTTGGAATAAACCAAAATATCGTCGATGAACACAATGACGAACTTATCAAGATATGGCTTGCATACTCGGTTCATCAAATCCATGAATACAACAGGCGCATTAGTCAATCCAAACAGCATCACTTGGAACTCAAAGTGACAATACCGTGTTATAAATGCAGTAATTGGAATGCCCTCTTCTTTAACGCGAAGCTGGTGATATCCTGATCGTATATCGATCTTATAATACACGCTTGAACCTTGAAGTTAATCAAATAAATCGTCGATTCTCAAGAGAGGATAACGATTCTTGACAGACAACTTATTCAATTCGTGGTAATCAATACACATTTGAAAGGACCCATCTTAATTTTTCACGAACAACACCGGTGCTCCCCACGGTGATGAACTCGGAAGAATAAATCCTTTATCCAATAGATCTCGCAATTGCTCTGACAACTCTCTCATCTCAGACGGTGCCAAACGATACAGTGCACGTGCAACAGGTGCAGCCCCCGGTACTAGATCAATTTGAAATTCTACTTGCCTCGGCGGTGGCAGTCCTGGCAAATCATCAGGAAACACCTCAAGAAAGTCATGAATTACAGGCACGTCTTCCAGTCGCTTCTCCTTTGGTTTCTTCTCAGTCACATGTGCAAAACACAAATGACAATCTCATTCGATATACTTACGGGCTTTAATACAAGATATGAACTTTAGTCGGGACATACCTTTGTCACTTTCGACTATCAACGTCTTGTTTCCATAAGGTATACGAACAACCTTCTCACCACAAACGATAACGGCATCATGCTTGACAAGCCAATCCATACCAATTATAACGTCGAACGTACCAAGCTCAATCGGCATGAGATCGATTTCAAAAAGATGGTTCACTAAATTTAAAAGTGCAACCTTCTAAAACAGTGTTCGTACTAACTATCCTTCCGTCGCTATGCTTGAGTTATTGTATTAATACGTAGCACCCCAAAGGACCCTTCCGCTGAGATATATGAAAATGGGGGTGTTACACTACCATTCTTGGACACATCAAAGCCAGTTCATTAAACCTCTGAGTATAAGCAACAACATCATACTCCTTAACCTTTAAGTTCCATAATTCGTGCTTCATTCTTTGAACTTCTTCTATCAGACAAAATTCCGCGATCATCAGTTGCTTCATCTCAGTCCAAGGCATTTGGTTCATAGTCTCCAAACCCATAGTTGCAACTTTAGTTTTCCACCAAGTCAAAGCTGGTCCTTCCAATGTAGCCGCAGCAAACTTTACCTTCTTACCTTCTGCACATTCACTGATCTCAAAAACACTCTCAGTTTTCTCGAACCATCTTCGCAATTCAACAGCTCCTTCAATACCACGGAAGACAGCAGGATTGCACTTCATAAACCCAGTAAAAGTGCATTCACGAACAGCAGGTGCAGTGTCTTGACCTCTAACTGGCCCAGATCCACTAGCATAATTTCTGACATTTGTTTGCCTCGTCCGCTCAGCAGCAATAGCGGCATCAACACTTTCATTGATCATTTGACGAATAGCAGCTTGAGTCATAGGTGCAGACTTTGGAGGCATGATTCTGTCACGTCACACAGAAAATAATCTGATAAGCATCCGTAACATGATATACTCATAACATGGTATACTGACAAATCAATCATGACAACAGTCACACGACATCAAGTAGTAATCAAAAGATATTCATTCATCTTTCATCACAAAAGAGTTAATACATAGTTGCATTGTTTCATGAAATGATACAAATCGTTACAACCAATAGCACTAATTCTACCAACTGATGATTCATTTTAGTGATAACACAACAAAAGAAACTACAATTAAAACTGAATCACTAAGCATCATGAGAAGATTCTCGTGACTCGGACAATGGACTCTTCTCATCTTCAATTGGAACATTGATAGCTTCATTCGGTCTCTCTTCAAACATAAATCCTCTACGAATCATCTCTTGATAGAACTCGTGAGCTCGAACTCTAGTCCAATAAAGATCTCTCTCGACTCGTTCGTTCTGCATACGAAGGAATGTGTTGCTTAACCATGCCTCTTTAAGTTCCTTCTTTAATTTCTTACACTCAACCTTATCTTTAGTATTACCTAGCCTTTCAACTAACTTTTCCATTGCAGTCGTTCCTTGCTCCACACTAGAACGCACTTCATTACCCAAATCCAAGATTAACTTACCATAAAACTTATCCTTTGCTTTTCCTTTCTTCTCGACCAATGCATGCGCCTTCTCGCGTCCACACAATCGTCTTGAAAAATTGACCATTCGACCAAAAAGAGAATCAATATCCCGTCTCATTAAGCCAGGTTGTAAACTATCACCATCCTCTCGAGGAATAGCGGCAGTAGACGATTAACCTACCTCATAGACACTAACAGGAACAGTCTCAATCTCAGGCTCGACCGCATCCTCAACCTCAATCTCATCATCAGGTTCAGACTCAGAAGCAGGCGACGAAGGGTTAAGAGAATCCATCTCTTCATAAGGATATGTCGACTCTGGCTTATTCTCATCTTCCTCGATGTCGACTTCCATATCATCTTCTTCTTCTTGAGGATCTTCTTCTTCCTCAAATTCGTCTTCTTCTGGGTCTTCGTCTTCATCCACTAAGACAAGCTCGGGATCAACAGGAACATCATCGTGTTGATTCGGCTCAACAACAGGTACATCATCCATGTGATCGAGAGGAATTACGTTTACCATGATAATCTAGAAAATATCATACAATACTTACTTAATGGCGTATCACTTCTTATTATTATCAAAACACTATTACCAAAATAACAGTTCGCATAAAAGCGCCACAATTAAAATTTACGATTCACGGCATTCTCGATCTGCATATATCTCCATTATATTTCAAACATATATACTATTAGTTATCATATAATCGCATGACATTCTATGCATACAACACATGCACTAATGTACCAACATATAACAATTCGTGCATTCAACACATGCATAAATTTTATCCATACTTAACTATTTATACATATAACACATACGTAAACATACTTACACATAACAATATACCTTACTTGTAAACAATGGCAACGAGGAGTCTTGGCGTGCGTGTAGAAGCGTTATAGTTTAGGTTTTTCAAAAAGACTCGACCGAGTTCTCTATAACTTTAGACTCTTGATATCACTTTGGTATCTAAAATGATTACAATCCAAACCTAGTTCTCTATAACCGAAGCTCTGGTACCACTCTGTAACACCCCGCCCTGAAGGGCATCGGATTGCACAGCGGAAATTAGCAATTTGGTGTTACTAAATAGCATCCTTCACCACGATAATAGAAAATGACCGAAATGAGACGTTTAAAACAACATGTGTTCCATTATTATTCAGAGTTAAAGTGCGTTAGGTCCCACAGAATCGCAACCATCGTCTATTACAACATTGAAAGACAATTGTTTTCAAATAAAAGACATTGTTTTTAAACACAACATGAGACATTGTTTTTGAAAGACCGGAACACACAAGTAGTCTTTCCATAAAATCCATCACACGCACGACACCGCCACACCATCGTTGCCTTCAACCTTGGTTACCTGAGATAAAACATGTTTAAAACGTCAACAATAATGTTGAGTGAAATTCATAGAGTTAAAAATAATTAATAAGCAATATCTTTGAACACATAATTAGTTCTCGGGAAAACAAAGCAACAAATGCAATGTATAGCAACTTCTTTTCTTTCACGCAATAAGCTCATGACACCGAACGTTAACAGTACATATGGCATTTCATATGTTAAAGTGCCCCAAAACAAGACATTATTGTCATATATCTACTAATTTCTAAATACAAAATGTCCGTTTGACAAGGTGGTCACAAGGATTCAGACCCCGGACATGGTTGTCAAACCCAATAGATCTATTTAATGCATTAGCGTTCACCTCACAAGGCAATTAACGGTTCATGAAATAAGGGACTTCGACAATAGCTACTTATGCGGAAACAATCTCATAATCGGGTCTAGCATACCATAAAATCATATGTGTTTAATTTATAAAACAAACATGTATCCCCCTCGTGGGTTTAAAAACATTTAAAACAGTTCAAAAGCGAGGCTATAAACTCACCTTAACAAGAGAATCCAAACAAATCAAATCAACAAGCGCAACTCTCTTCACGTCTTAACCGCGACCTATATAATACATATATGGCGGTATGTGACTAAAAGTATATTAAATCATATATTGCATACTTGCATATATACATATATATAACATTATTACATATGTGCAATCATATACTATAATCTCCAAGTGCGACGCAAAACATTTCACTTAGGCATACTTAACAATATTACAACATTTCCATAAACTTTCCATTTTTAGAAAGCTTGCCGAAAGTAAGGATAATACAATCCCAACTTTGCATTCCTACTTTAGTTTAACTAACATTACGAACCCTTTGCTTATTATAGACTTTATTTAAAAGTTTACTCAAGTTTGACTTTAAAAAGTCAAAGTTCGTAGTTGACTTTTTACCTCAAAATACCCAAACTTGACTCGACCGTAAAACGTTCGGTTTTAGGAGTTACAAGGCCCACTTTATATCAAAACGAACCTTAGAACATCCTTTATCATATTCAAAAGCCTAACTTAGATTTAAAAAATTTCTCGACACGCTATGGTCAAGTCAAACTTTCTGGTCAAACTTGGTCAACCCAAAGTCATACTAAATCACATATTTATCAAAATCTAACCATTCCAACATGTTTAACTAGCCTAAAAACATGTACCAAAACTATCAAACACATGTTCATACTCAAAACACTTTCAAATCAATTATGTATTTGAATCATTTAGTAATAATCATATACATGTAATAACATCTAATTAACCATACTAGAAATATAATTGGAAGACTCACAAAGCTAGAACAAAGTTTGATTTTTGTTTCCCCTTCCTTTTGAAATCGGACGAACAAGCAAACCAAACCTTTTTCAAACAACTAACACCAAAATAACACTAATCTAACACCCTTGAACACTCCTTTATACACCAAATCACTAGAACTTGACCCAAAATCCAACTTTTTGAAAACTTAGTGCATGTGAGGTTTCTTTAGTGGGAAATGTAAAGGATTAAAATGGTGTATTTAGATTTAATTGCATGTCAAAAAGAAAGTGGTGGTGGTGGTGTTTGTTGATGGCCGGTCATAGAGAGCTAAGGAGGAGGAGGAAGAAGTCAATTTTTCATAAAGGTGTATTATGTATGTATGGTGTGCTTTATATAGAAATAAACTTTGACCATTTGACAACATTAGACCCTCCATCCTTAATCTCTTTTAAAGTTAGTACAAAGTGTTATTTCTTTTACTTAAAATCGGCCAAATGCTCGGGTCACACCACGTTTATAAATATTTTAAATCCGTCCCATTAAATATAGTTTAAAACCTTTATTAAAATGTTAAACCTCGCAAAACACGACCTTTAAACACGGTTTTTACAAAAACTCGGGGAAACGTCGAAAAATACAAAAATAACATATTTACGCTCTCGGAGCAGTAAAATAAATTTTTTGACTTTCTTAAATGCTAAAAACAAATAGAAATTAAATCACGGAATGAAATCCACCTTATAATTATATATTTTCATCAAACCATATATAACATAAACGATTATAACTAGTTACGTATAAAATATAAGCGTCGTAGCTCGGGATAAACGTTAACCTGAAACTCGGGTTGTTACAATCGCTCCAGGGACTAACTCAATCCGAAACTCAATTTCCCGAATAGGTGGCAATCCATATAGGTCATCCGGAAATACCTTGAGAAAATCTCTCACTACCACTATCTCTTCTTGTTTCTTCTCTTTAGCCTTAGCACTCATCAACTATCGCACCTTTTCTTTTGGTTTCTCTCCTAATACTCTAAGCACATTTCCATCTAGTAGTGGTATCCTCACTACTTTCTCATCATAAATTATCTCAGCCTTATGGTCAGACAACCAATCCATTCCTATGATTACATCAAAACTCCCACTTTTAAAAGGTATCAAGTTTATATAAAACACATGACCTTCTATTGCTAGTTTACTCCCGCTAATAACTTTATCAATCTCTACTAGCTGCCCGCTAGCTATCTCAATCTCATAACTGAAATCTAAATCGTTGGGCTCTATGCCTAACAAAGGTATAAAAATAGTGGAAACAAAGCTATAGTCGGCACCAGAGTCAAATAAGGTAGTGGCATAGTGATCATTTAGAGTAAACATACCCGTCATGATGTTCGGGTCCTGGCGAGCCTCCTTTGCTCCTAACATGAATACCCTACCTCTTGCCTGATTCCCTTGGTTCCCACAACCCTAACCCCCATTAACAACCACGACTTGGTTCTAATGGTTTACCCCTGGCCTCTGGGCCTGATTCAACCTCAGACAAGATGACTTGATATGATCGGTACTACCACACTCGTAACAGGCCCTAGCTACTGGGTTTCTAGCATTGATTGGGTTCACATTCCTAGGCATCACTCTACGATTATTCGTAAAATGTCCTGGGCCGTTACAGTTGAAACAAGTGCGACACGATGCTCTAGGTGGATGGTGAGTGTTACAGATGCTACACTTAGGTAACATACTCGTGTTCTCTCTCCATACAGGGTTGGTGGTTGTGGCAAAGACATTTCCAGTCCTAGTCCTTTTGTTGTCATCTCTCACATTCCTATCCTTGCTAGGTTCCCCTCTATTTCCTCTCTTCTCAGGGTTCTTTTTTATTGATTCATTCCTAAGGGCTTCATTAGGAAATGTGCCAGCTATCTGCACGGCCTTTTGGATAGTCTTTGGCTCCGTTGCTCCCACCATTCCTTGAATTTATGGAGCAAGGCCATACACATACTATCCTCTTATCTTCCGGTGTTACTAAGTGAGGAACTAACCTAGCCAACTCATGAAACCTATCAGTATACACAGCATGGCCAGCCCCGACCATGACGTGATTCCACAACTCACCATGTGTGATTCAAAAATATCAGTTCTAACTTTTGCATCTCATTTTACTTTCATTAGGCAAAATTCCTCTCCTAGTCAAAGCCTTAAAGTCTTCTTAAGACATACCTACGACGGCCTCTCGACCTCGTGTGTGGATTTGAGAGTTCCACCACGTGAGAGCCTTACCAACAAATGAACCAGTAGTGTACTTTACCTTCAGACTATCCCTACATCCACTCATATCCTGAACTGACTCCATCTTCTCTAAATAATGGGTATTAACTATAGCTCCTCCTTTACCATCATACTTCTTAGGGTTACAAGCTAAGAACTCCTTATAGGTACAACCCCTACTAACATCACCCCGGATGTTATCATTGACGGCGTTGCCGTTTTGATTCCTACCATTTCCTTGACCTTTACCTTGGTCGCCTACTTGGGCTACAATAGCAGGGAGTAAATTCTGCAACTGCTATGCAATGATGGTAGAGAATTCGAGGACTCCGTTAACACCATCATTCACCTTACTACCCTGACCACCTACTTGGTCACCTTGACCCCATCATAATACTACCATCTCCCTATCACCAGAATTTCCTCTAGTCCTAACTACTCACCTCTACCTCTTGTCCACACGTTCACCTCTCCTTCCTGATGCGGCCAGAGGTCGGCCAAGAACTTCGAGTCGTTCATCATGGTTGCATTATCTACACGAGAGGATAGAGAACTTGGGTAACGTTTAGGTAGGCAGGACGGTCAACACTATGTAGGTAAATTAATATAGATATACTTTTTTTTTATAACTTTTTTCTTTTTTTATTTTTTTTATCCCTTTGCCTTAACTCGGTCCTATATGATGTCACAACACGCATTTGTGCGACACGATCATTCTTAAGGTATTGTGTGAGTCGTGATTACGTTTATTTAACATTGGCCACCGTTTTTATACCTGTATCTTTTCCCATAGTTGTGATTAGTTTTAGGCTCCTCACATTGTTCAAATGAATGGCTTTGAATAATGAGATACCAATATAACCACATAAGCACGTATAAGCGGAACACCGCGCACATAGATCCTATAATGCAACTATATGAAGGTTCCTAGGTTATAGTCTAGGCCAAACCACCTAGTTCTCTATAACCTTGGCTCTGATTACCATTCTGTCACACCCCGTCAGCGGCGAAAATACGAGAATGTAACATAATGATCAATCATAACACAAGATACATAATAGAGAAAACGAAAATGCATTAATGAAAGTGTCATGATGACCATCAACCTCAAAACAACCTTGAGTGATGTCCCATCCAAGAACACAACACATAGTCGCTAATTATTAAAACCATAAGCCCACGCAGGGGTCCACACAATCTTATCCTTAATCCTCAAGAAACCAAATCCATAACAAACATCAAATGCAAGACTTCTCAAACAAGATTCCTACGGGATTCTCTAAAAGTCTGCCACATGCACCACAACCTTAACGATCATTAACTTCACCTGAAAATGATACTTGAAAACGTCAACAATAATGTTGGTGAGCTCGTAGGTTTGACCTTAAACCCAGTTGTTGTGCCAATCATTTAAATAGTGGACAATAGTGTTATATGACAGTGAATATATGTAACAAACCCATGACTTAGCATCCCCGCTAATCATGTGTGATGACCTAGCATCCCCGCTAGTCACCAAAACCAGCATGTACCAATGCTCTTAGAGCCACAACTCGGATATGTCACTTACGCACCTTAAGGGCCTACCAACTGGAGCACTATATTAGGGTAGGACCACAACCCTTGCATGCTAAACACAGTACATGCAAGTAAAACCACAACCCTTGCCATGCCAAACACGGTACATGCAAGTAAAATCACAACCCTTGCCATGCCAAACATAGTACATGCAAGTAAAATCAAATTCACATATATTCACATAGCAGTCATAAGCACATAAGTTGTCCCAAAAACAAAACCATATTTCACACACTTCAGAAAAACAGTTCAAAACACATTTGAGTATCATTTTCCCCCAACGGAAAAACAGTAAAAATGGGGCTACGAGAACTCACCTCAAACAACTGTCTCCAACAACAAACTTACTATCACACAAGCAAATGCAACGACATCCGCACACGACCTAGTCCAGTTAATGTCCCATTTTAATCATTCATTTCCAAAACAGTTTTCAGGTATGATGCATAGAGGTTAGATGATTGTTGTACGATTATCTTAAACGTTTTAATGGTGTGATGGTTGACGACTTAACTCCAACATATACCATATCAGACCCATATCTTAGTACAATATACTTATACTATTTACGTAGAATAGATAAGTTATATAAGTAAATATTTATAATAAATAATTATAAATATATTTCGATAAGTCCATTCGGTACACTTAGTTACCATAATTATATCGTTTATACCATACAAAATGGAACGTTTATGTTCGTTAAACAACTTAGAAAAGTTTCAAGAAAATTTATATTTTTTGTTTTTTTGTCGACTTATTAAAATAATAAAATAATAATATTTTATTATTAAAAATAAAAATCACGTTTTAAGTAAAAATTCTAAGCATAAACTTTTTACGAAATTTCGGCATGACTCGTACGTTTATATGACGTTTCCCAAGGTTTTTAAACCTTATTTTCATATAATTTCAAACATTTCGACACTTTCTGACCAAATTCCAAAAATCACCTTTCGCGACGTTTACCAAAATACTTTCTCAAAACGACTTTCAATATAACTTCACAATCATATTTTATTTTCCAAAAGTTCATCAAAACTCCCAAAATGACTAGTTAACGCTTATTGGGCTTTAAGGCCCAATAAGGATCCATTAAGGATTTTACATATCCAAAACACGTTCTAAGCCCAAAACTAAATCCTAATAGCATATATAAGCTCAAATCAATAAGTAAATAAGTAATCCAGACCACAATAAACCCAAAATAAGCCACGGCTCACATAGGGCATATTGGGCTGTGAGCCTATAAGCTCCAAAGTCTAATTATTATGCTTAAAAATAAGCTAATAAGCTACGTATCGTATTTAGTTATCACCATAAGCTATAATAATAGTCCACAAAAATACGGCATACAAGGTAAATAGTCAAAACACCTCCCTTGTGTTTCTATTTCCAACCGTGAGCATATAAGCCCAAAATAAGCTCATTCGCCAAAACACGCCATATACAAAATAAGCTACATAGCAAATATTTTTTTTTAACCATCACGACCACGATATCAAAAATAACAAAGCCTTATCCTCTTTTTATTTTATTCGAACTCCAAATGCACCCTATATGTCTATTTATAAACTTTTCGCTTTCGATTTTAAACTATCAGGCCGTACAACTAACATCTATGCATCACTAACAACCTAAAAGGTCAAGTAAAATTTAAATTTGAAAGACTTAGAAAGATGGTCTTCAAAATAATTTTCGACGTTAACCGGACAACCCAAACGTTGTTTAAATGCTAACCCGTGCACTAAAATCAACCCGAAAGTACCTAAACTCTCATGTTTTTGATCAAAGTTTCAAAATTAGTGTGTGTGTGGTGAGTTTAGACAAAGCAACAAGAGGAGAGAAAAGAGAACTTTTTGATTTTTGAAAACCATGAACTATGTGTGTTTTGAAGAATACAAAGGCATATGTACTAAAGTTGGGACCAAAGAGCTAAAATTAAGCCACCTTGTCCCCTCTCATACTCGAACCAGCCAAAGGGTATCCTAGGTAGTATCGGTTTCTTCTTTTTGTGTCAGGATCACTTAAAAACTCATAAAACTCAACCGTAAAATATTCCCCAAAGTTACTTAGCATTTTTATTCACTTTAAAAATACTTTTCCAATAACTTAGAGTATTTACTCGATATATTTCCACATTATACTTCTCAAAAACTTATTTGGACATTAACGGAAGTGTCGGGACTCATTTTTCGGCATTTCTCAAAATTCACGGATCACACAGCCAGAATATAAATAACACAATAATAACCTCTAAAAAGGATTATTATTCATAATAAACCATAATTTCCACCATTCTCACAAAAGCACCACCGTCAACACGGTACAATATTCTAAATAAACTGACAGACGTCAAATAGTCGAAGGACTAAATTAGAATATTCAAAACACAAAAAGGGCAAGAGTTACACTAGGCACGCTCAAGAGGCATGGTCACATTCCATTAACTGCAGCAAGGCAGTACATGCTGAGCTCCAAGCATATCGAGCACAGGTGAACACACATGAGATTCAGATTCAGACACAGGATACTCGCATTGGATCACTAGAGACTCTAGTTGCGTCATTGGTAGCTCAGACTTCGTCACTTCAGACACAGTTAACCGCATCTCTTGGACCTATTCAGGCACTGAAGGCTAGAGATCCAGAGCCACTGGATGGGCCAGCTGATGCTGGTAGTAGCTGTTAGTCTTGTTTCATTATAGCTATCCTATATAGCCTGCTAAGTTTTATGGGTTACTCCCAGCTAGCAGACTACAGTGATCTTTTGTTTATCATCTAGCTATCTTATATGGCATGTTAAGTATTATGGGTCACTCCCAGCTAGCATTTCCTTAGGACCATATTTTTCATTTTGTATCTCATGTACTAGTCATTTATAACCAAGGATTATCATGTATGCATAAAATTTATTATGAATGAGTGTCGATTTATTTATATCATTGTTAATTTCACTTCAGTTTTATATTCACTACGTGTTGTGATCCTCATTTTATTTATTATGCATATGTCATGTCGCGTTTATGATTGTAGGAAATCCAACGTGTATTATATTTTCTTGTGATTTTGAAGAAAATGCCACCAAAGAGAACCGCCGCAACCACTACCCCTATGACCGATGCTCAAATTAAGGCATTTATATCCTAAGGAGTTGCTGATGCATTGGCAGAAATTGAAGCAAACAGAACCAGCAGAAATGGCGACGACAGCCATGATTCAGGAACTGGCGTAAGGAGACAGGTGCTTGTTGCTTGTGAGTGCACCTACACTGACTTCCTCAAATGTTAACCCCTAAATTTTAAGGGTACCGAAGGAGTTGTTGGTCTTACTTAGTGGTTTGAAAAGATGGAATCCGTTTTCCATATAAGCAACTGCACAGTCGCATGTCAAATCAAGTTTGCTACTTGTACTCTTCAAGGAAATGCCTTGACGTGGTGGAACTCTCACGTTAGGACTGTCGGTCATGATGTTGCATATGCAATGACTTGGAAAACTTTAAAGAAGATGATGACCGATAAGTACTGCCCAAGGGGCGAGATCAAGAAGCTTGAGATTGAACTATGGAACCTAAAGGTGAAAGGTACTGATGTGGAAAGCTATAGCCAACGTTTCCAAGAGTTGGCATTGATGTGCTCGAGAATGTTTCCCGAAGAATCGGATGAAGTTGAAAAATATGTCGGTGGTCTTCCCGACATGATCCAAGGAAGTGTGATGGCGTCTAAGCCAAAGAAAATGCAGGATGCAATTGAGTTTGCAACCGAACTGATGGATCAAAAGATCCGTACTTTGGCTGAACGTCAAGCGGAAAACAAAAGGAAATTTGAGGACACTTCAAGGAACAACCAAAACCAGCAGCAGCCTTTCAAAAGGCATAATGTGGCACGGGCCTATACTGCAGGGCCTGGGGAAAAGAAACCGTACGGAGGATCTAAACCTTTGTGCCCTAAATGCAACTACCATCATGATGGACAGTGTGCTCCCAAGTGCACCAACTGCAAGAGGACTGGCCATCTCACCCGGGACTGTAGAAGCCAGCCTGCTGCTGCCAACAACTAGAGAGCCTAAGGACATGTTTGGTAAAGAGAAATTCAAGGAAATGAAATGAAGCGCAGAAATCAATTCATAGAAATGAATTATTTGAGAAATTTAATAAAAATTCTAGTGTTTAGTAACACCACAGAATTGACTTAAGAAATCAAAATTTTTGTTTGATAACTAATGAGATAAAAATAAAAAGTGGCTTTCTTACAAACTTTTTTTGTTAAAAATGATAGAAATACAAAATTGAACATTACTAAACTTCAGTCGTTACAACAATATCCAAAATCAACGGACACTTCTTTAGCGATTTCTTTTTGGAAAGGCATCAATATATTAGCACAACAAATGAACATACAAAAATACAAGGCATCCATCTTCCATAATCGAGCCGATTAAATGAAGTGAGAACCAAAACAAGACTACAACCCATATTGGTATTACAAAAAAAGAATCCGACTTACAAATAAACCACATATACTACACGAATCTAACCAAAAGAAAAAGCTAAAAAGCCCAGGTACAAAAGCCACCCCAGTATCACATGCCTAAGTAGAACAAATAAATATAGAAATGACCCACTACAAAAATGAAATGAAATCATGCCATGTATATTGTATACCAGGTATACTAAAATGGATAAAAAGGGAATTCTCCAAGATCAGTAGCCAAAGACAAGTACCTTCATTAAATAAAAGTTTATTACATACAAAAAGACAAGTAATTTACTTCTACATTAGCTTGATTACTTGAAAGCTATACATTACTTAGAAAGACCATATTACCATGAAGACGTGGCTTCATACAAAAAAACATGTTAATAAACCAAGTAGCCTTACTCAAAAGAAGGGGTTTTATGAAATATATTACTTATGTGGATTTTCTTGCAACCATTTGTACCATCTTGATCTTTTTTCCTTGATCATACCCGAAAAGAAGTTCAGCTTTGAATGGGCACTTACCAATAACATCGGTCGCTTCAAAATCTTCCTCAAAGGTGATTCCCGGTAAAGCATCAATTTCTTTCTGAACTCTCTTCATCAAATCAATCTCGCACTGAAGTTTTCTTTCTTGATCGTTAGCCATTTTACTTAAGTTTATAGTAATCTCTTTCCCAATGGCATTGATGGAGTTATTCAACGTATCAGATGTGCTAGAATAGATATGAATGAACTCATCTGTCTTGCTTCTTTTGCGCTTAGTACCTTTACTTTGGAAAACATAAATTGCATAATCATACTTACATGACTAAAAAGGCCCCATGACTAAAAAGGCCCTATGGGTACATCGTCATTTCGAGTCGCATATAATTAAGACTTATCAGTTGTGTTTTAAGTGAGTTAGTCAATCGGCTCAAAAGCCTTAAATGTGCTTGTCAAGCATACTGGGTAAAAAATATAAGGTTTAAGAATGGGTCAGTTTGGACTAACAGTTGATCACAACCTCTTTCTTCTCAATTTTAAGACATCCTTAAATAATAAACATGCTAACTGGTGATTATCTAAATCCATGGTGAAATTTAGTTTACACATGCCACAATGGCGATTATACACCGCTAACAAAAAGCCCCATCCTGATTCATGTTAAATTAATAATTGATTCATGTTAAATTAGACAGATTCCATATGGCTACATTGAATCCTAATTCCAACTCTAATTTAAAGATAAACATAGATTATAAAAAATTAGGTTAGGGAAAAAACAATCAAAATATGAAAGAGAAGATGAAGGGAATACCTGTACTGGCGAAAAATAGAAAGGGAAGAAGAAGGATAGTCGTCATCGGAGCCGTCGGAGAAGAATGGGAAGGGATGATCGTCAATTTGGTCAGACTTGTCTGGGTTCACATTTTTTTGGGGCGGATATGTGAGTTGCACGTGAGTTTCACTTTATACCTCTTTTTGTTGTAATTTTGTCAATTTACAAGAAAAAAAAGCGGAGAGTTAATATTGAAGAATTCATTTACTTCACTTTGTAAGTGGAAATCAAATTGCAAAGGAGCTTTTTCCAAAGAGTTTCAATTCTCTGCTTTTTTTCATAGACATACCAAACATTAGAAATGAATTCATTTCTATTTCTCTCCTCTTAATTCTTTGTACCAAACATGCCCTAAGGGGCAAATCAAAGAGTTCTCACTTGCTTTGAGTGTGGAGCTCAGGGCCATTTCAAGAGTAATTGCCCGAAGTTAAAGAACAAGAATCAGGGAAATCAAGCTGGGAATGGTAATGTTGTGGCAAGGGCTTATGGTGTGGGCATTGCAAGGACAAACCCGAACTCCAATGTTGTCACAGGTACGTTCCCCCTAAATAACCGTTATACTTCAATTTTATTTGATACTGGTGCCGATAGGAGTTTCGTGTCTACTGCATTTAGTTCTTTGATTGATATCATCCCAACTATACTAGACCATGGTTATGACGTCGAGTTAGCTGACGCTAAAATAATTTAGGTTAATACACTTATATGGGGTTGCATTTTGATTTTTTTGAATCATCCATTCAACATTGACTTAATGCCCATAGTTATGGGTAGTTTTGACGTCATAATTGGCATGGACTGGTTATCAAAATATCATGCTGTAATCCTCTGTAAAGAGAAGATCGTTCGTATCCCATTTGGAAATGAAATCTTAATTGTTCGTGGTGACGGAAGCAACAACGAGCACGGGTCTCGATTAAAAATTATCTCGTGCACCAAAACGTAAAAGTATTTGCTGAAAGGATGTCATGTCTTTTTGGCACATGTTACCGCAAAGAAGGATGAGAGTTAAGATCAACATAGACCCATTATTTGTCATAGATCCAATGAATCAATCTCAACCATCTATTTTTTCATCAAACAAAGCGAAAGAACCATTCAGACACTAGAAGATATGTTACGCGCTTGCGTGATAGACTTTGGAATGGTTAGGAAAGGTACTTACCGCTGATCGAATTTTCGTATAACAATAGTTATCACGTTAGCATAAAGTTGCCCAATCGAGGCACTTATGGTTGGAAATGTCAACACCCGTTTGATTGGGACTAGAGGTCGGAGACGCTCAGCTCACCGGTCCAGAACTTATTCACGAGACAACCGAGAAGATTGTTCAAATCAAGCAAAGAATTCAAGCCGCTCGTGATCGCCAGAAGAGTTACGCCGATGTGAGGCGTAAACCTTTAGAATTTCAAATTGGTAACCGAGTCTTGTTAAAAGTATCACCTTGGAAAGGGGTTATCTATTTTGGCAAATGGGGGAAGTTGAACCCGAGGTATATTAGACCTTTCAAGGTGTTAGCTAAAGTGGGAACCGTTGATCTATAGACTCTAACTTACTCAAAAACCTAAGTCGGTTCAAGCACATTCAATGTATCCCAATTTGAAGAAATGTATTATCGCCGAGCCCTTTGGCAATTCCGCTGGATGAAATACACATTGATGATAAGCTTCACTTCGTTGAAGAACTAGTGGAGATTATGGATCGTGAAGTCAAGCGGTTAAAGCAAAGCCGCATCCCCATCATCAAATGGTTCGATGGAACTCCAAGAGAGGTCCTGAGTTCACATGGGAAACTGAAAGATCAATTCCGAAAATAAATATCCGCATCTCTTCACAAAAGCCGCACCCTCGACAAGTGCCGCATCTTGAGCCTTGCGGACAAGGCATCCTTTAACGGGGAAAGACTATAACATCCCGTTATTTCAAGTCATTTTACGACTCCATTCTTGCCATTATTTATTTTTAGGGTTTTACGCGTTTGCTTTTAATTTTCATCGTTTAGTTAAATCGCGTAAACTAAAAATCAACATTCCAACGTAAACAAACATCAAACAATAAAAGTTTTACGTAAGCAAGAGTTTATATAAATAATTAACGAGATAATAATATAATTTCCATATTTTATTTTATTGGTTACGTAAAACGTTTACGTTTCGCAATAAAATACATTTAAGCGTACACGGAAGCACCAATACCTATCTATACTCAAACAAATACCCACTTTTATACCCAATACATAAAAATTATATAATTCCTACTAATATAAACCTATAGGGCCGGATCCTAAGTAATAAAACAAGACCAATACTCAATTCACATTCCAATATTAAGCACATTGTATTCTTTCACTAAAGTCTCATCTCCTCCTAGGTATGAGTAGAGAACCTTACACACTTGTACTCCCTTTACCACCTCTATACTGTTTTTTGCTAATTGGATTGACTAATACTACTAAGTATATAAGAGTGTACCAATACAAGCCGAACACATACACTTTTAACTAGAAAATAATCAAACAAAACTCTTTTACTTTCCTACTCCTACAAACCCACGGCTAAATACATATTAGAGTGTCCAAAGTCTTGATTTGTTCAAGGTAAAACAGCTACACATATCATTAGGGTTTATATCTAAGGTGTTGCAAGGTGGTTTGAATCTTGGGAATTTATTTTGCAAGGGGTTATACATCAATAAAGAAAAGTAGGGTTTTTAGGGTTTTCTTAGATTAATTTTGTGTTTAAGCTTGGTATAATTTGTATTCTTCATTCTCACACACTCATCTAAGGTTTACTAAAACCCTAATCTTTCTATTTATTCATTTACTTATTTTACATACATGTTATTATGTTAATCACCACCTAGGGTTTGTTTTCATGGTTTATAAATTTAAAGAAGCATGTATATTATTCGAACCTATTTATTCTTGTAATGAAATGATGATAAAAATATACTAGAACACAAGAACATGCTTATTATAAGTGTTTGTTAATTTATGGATTTACTTTATAAATTAAGTGTTGGAAGTTTATTATTAAAGTTTTTAATGCATAATAAAATGAGGACATTAACCTCTTGGACTAAAATGATGGACACAATTTAGAGGACCCAAAATGTACCTAAGATGTGGTATAAAGTATTGTAGAGGACTTGTACAAATTAGAACCAAGGAATAATTTATAAAACTAGATTTATAAAGTATATATATAAGTGGACTGTTTTAAGCTTACTGTTAGAACAAATTTTTTTAAATGTGGAAGCATTATTAATAAAATTGTACTATCATAAGGATAGTAACATATAAAGAACTCGAAAAATCAAGCTATAAGAAAAGGGTTATGACATTTTACAAGGTTTAGAAGATAATAAAAAATAAAAGTGTTTTACAAAAATAATTTTATAAAATGCACAAAATATATTTTATAAAAAGCTGAAACTGCTACAAATCTAAAAGAAAATTTATAAATATTTTATAATGATAGTACATGTCATGAGGATTCCAAGTATATAAAAAACTTGAAAAACGGAATTAAAACGAATGAGTTACGAGTTTTGAAAGATTTAAAGTTATAAAAGTAATTTTATAAACATTTTGAATTTACTGTTCTAACTCAGATTTTTATAAAAATAGTGGACATTTTATTTAAATATTTTATCTCGTCACGATTCCATACATATAAAGAACAAGCAAAACGGAATTAAAATGAATGAGTTACGATTTTTATAAGGTTACAAAGATTAAATATATAAAAGTAGTTTTATATATTTTCACAAAAATATAATGTTACTGTCATTATGAGCTAAAATATTATAAAGTAATATCTTATATATTCTTAATAACTAAACCGTGGGCATAAGGAATGTAAAATAAAATGAGTTTAAAACGAGTTAAAACGATAAAGATACGATGTTTATAAAACCATTGTGGCACTATTTTTCAACTTTGTACACACTTTTATAAAACAATCAAACTTTTTATATATAACATTATATAATCAATAAAAATATTAAATCAAGTATTATTATCAAATAATCAATTGTTGGACAAAGATAGCATTTTATTTTACAAGTACAAATACATATACCTTTATTTAACAAAGTACAATTTAAATATTGTTTTGACATTTTAAATTAAACAAAAACTAATTAGGTGGTGGTGTAACTATATAACTTGTGATGTTGTATTGTATTAAATACATTATACTCATACGGCCTATAATTAATTAGGTTGCACTCAGATTCCGCGAGACATTTCACCTACTTGATTTAGATAATCAATCATTCACTTGAGGTGAGTTCATAGCCCCATTTTTATACAATTCCAATGATTTACAATTCTCAGGGTGAGAAACATGCATTGTTTTACTTTTGGACGCAAGTACACTTTTAACAAATTACGAGTTTGCCTAAGTAGCTATAACCCACTATGCCTATGAATCATGAACTGTTAATTACTAGATTGTAAGCGCGAATGTTATGAATAGATCTATTTGGGATTGACATTCCCATTCGGGTGAGTAGTGCTCACTAGTTTCGGAGGTACCAAAACGACGAATGTATACCATGTCGAAACAATTTGGATGTTGCGGGTTGAACATCTACACGGGCACATTATTTGCATACATATATGTTCTAACTTCAGTGTCATGAGATTAGTGCATTTCATACTTACATTTTAAGATATTGTATGTGTTACATGTCTTACACTTGGAAATCTTACGGTCTTACTTTATACATTACTTAAACCTGTGAATTCACCAACTATGTTGACGTTTTAAAGCATGTTTTTCTCAGGTCAATAAGGCAAGAAACAAGGATACGTTGGTGGTCATCATTTTGGAGTCACATTATCATAAAGATTTAAGTGCATTACATTTTGGATTATTTGTTATGTATTAAAATCTTTTACATTTACACGGATGAACAAGATAAGTTATGGGCTTTGTAACATACAATTGATTTAATCCAATGTATCATTTTCAAACGACTCATATATAGGTCGTTCTCATATCTTGTGCTATTGATCTATGATGTAACACTCTCAGACCCTTATTCCGTTGCGACCCTATTTGGGGGTGCTACAGATTGGTATCTGGAACCAATGTTATAGAGAACCAGGTCAAATGTTTTTACTTGGACTATAACCGTTTTCAAACATTACATCATACAAATGTTTTCATGGGACACATACACTATTTGTTTGCATGGGATGCTTACATGATCTATATACGTGTTTATATTATATTACGTATATACTATACTGGTCTTATATTATTATACTTATATAAGTTTATTTTATTGTTTCAGCAGTCATGTCTTTATCCACAGTCACTTACACATCTGTTTATACCTATTTGGAGCCATAGAGGTTCTAGTGGGCTTCTGATGAGGAGCCAGAGGCACCTGCGGAGGCACCACCATCTCCAGACTACGTATCGGGTCCTGAGCACCAACCTTCTCCAGACTATGTACCTGAGCCCGAGTACCCAGAGTACTTGGCACCATCTGACGCTGAGGCACCTATGGAGGACCAGCCTTTACCAGATGATGCTTCACCTACAGCCCTATCACCGGGCTATGTTGTTGACTCTGATCCGGAGGAAGATCCAGAGGAGGACCCTGAGGAGGATCCTGTCTATGGAGGAGATGATGCTGATGATGAGTCATCCGATGATGACGATGATGATGATAATGATGATGATAAGGAGCATGAGTCTTCTGAGGATGATGACGAGGAGGAGGAGCATCTAGCTCTGGCCGACTCTTCTGTTGTACCTGTTGTTGACCCTGTCTCCTCAGCTGAGGATACATAGGCATTTGAGACCGATGAGTCTGCACCTACACATGTACCATCACCTAGGCGTCACATGGTTAAGATGTCCATCCGACCCCAGACACCGATGTCAGCTGCTACTGAGGCACTCATTGCCGCAGTTGCTGCTGCACTACCTTCATCACCTCTACCATCTCCACTTACTCTACTATCTTCCCCATTCCCCCAGATTCCCTCACCGCCACTACCTGTACCATCTCCACCATTACCTCTACCACCACCTACTGTTGATAGTCCTACTTATGCTAAGGCACCATTAGGCTACAGAGGAATTGGTGTTCGGTTAAGAGCTGCATCACCACCCACTCACCACCCATCAGAGATACCATCACCACCCCTGTTACTACCATCTACTTCACACAGAGATGATATCCCCGAGGCTGACTTTCCGCCTTGTAAGAGGTTATGCTTGACTGCTTCCACTCCTAGGTTTGAGGTAGGGAGAGTTCTTCAGCTGCTGCTGCTAGGCAGGCAGAGTGTCCCATGTCTAGGAAGGTTGGCTACGAGATTACAGACACTTGGGATGAGTTAGTTGATACTATTCAGGAGATAGCACCGACCACCTTGGAGGGGGTCAATCAGAGAGTGACAGAGCTTGCTACTACTATGAGTCAGGATACTCACGAGATCCATGTTCGACTGGAGGACACACAATATGACAAAGCTCTTCAGAGGTAGGGAGAGTTATTCAGCTGCTGCTTCTAGGCAGGCAGAGTGTCCCATGTCTAAGGAGGTTGGCTACAAGATTACAGACACTTGGGATGAGTTAGTTGATACTATTTAGGAGATAGCACCGACCACCTTGGAGGGGGTCAATCAGAGAGTGACAGAGCTTGCTACTACTATGAGTCGGGATACTTACGAGATCCATGTTCGACTGGAGGACGCACAAGATGACAGAGCTCTTCAGAGGGGCCGAGTCAACATGTTGTTCAAAGATAGGTGATTTCACCGCTACACAGCTATGCTCTTAGAGAGCGAGGCTAGGTGTCACACCCCGTCAGTGGCGAAAACACGGGAATGTAACATAATGATCAGTCATAACACAAGATACATAATAGAGAGAGCTAAAATGCATTAATGAAAGTGTCATGATGACCATCAACCTTGAGTGATGTCCCATCCAAGAACACAACACATAGTCGCCAATTATTACAACCATAAGCCCACACAGGGGTCCACACAATCTTACCCTTAATCCTCAAGAAATCAAATCCATAACAAACATCAAATGCAAGACTTCTCAAACAAGATTCCTACGGGATTCTCTAAAAGTCTGCCACATGCACCACAACCTTTGTTAGGATTAAAAGCCTCTTGATGCTGTTTGGAAGTTACTACTACTAGTGGAAGTTAAGACTGCTAAGGTTTGTGTTACTGCTGCTAAGCATAAACTAGTGTTGTTAGTAATCTTAATGAAAAATATGCTAAGTAGTTAGTACTGCTAGTTACTATTGCTAGTGTAAGTTACTACTGCTAGTGTATATTACTACTGCTAGTAAAGTTAGTACTGCTAGAGTAAAGTTAGTACTGCTAGTGTAACTTAGTACTGCTGGTGAAGATTGAAGAAAACTTTCTAAGTAGTTAATGCTGCTTGTACACAGTTAGTGCTGCTGGTACAAAAGTTACTACTGTTGGTGTTGAAAGTTAATGCTGCTGGTATAAAAGTTACAACTGCTGAAAGATTACAACTGCTGAAAGGATAAAGACTGCTCAAAGAAAAGATAAAGATTGCTTATGAGATATGTATGAGATATTTTTGTAAAAGATACGTATAAGTTATTTGTTTACAAGATCATGATAATTTAGGAAAATATTGTAATCCCATTAGGACTCCTTGGTGTATAAAAAAGAGGACCTAGGGTATAGAATTCTATGTATCATGTATCAAAGTATCAAATCGAGTCATTCATAGAATTGTCATAGCTTCAAGGTTTTGTAAACCCTAACACTATTAAGAGTGTTCGTATTATATTGAGGCTGAAAGTTTGGTAAACTGTTTGTTATTGATCTTATTCATTACTGTTTCATTAAAATTCTTCTTAGTATCATTGACTAGATTCCGCATAGTCTTTGATATTCACAATTAAAGTTTATATCATAGTTGTTTTGAATTTATTCAATACAACTTAGCCTTATACAAGCTAAGCAAGATCTATTCTATTGGGATCAACAAGTGGTATCAGAGCTTGTGAGAAGCTTTGAATAAGAAGAAACTTTACTACACACAAGATCTACTTTTTCAAGAAGCAATGGATTCACAATCTACTCAAACCATCAAGCTACCCATACTCCAACCTGGTGAGTATGATCTCTGGAAGATGAGGATGAAGCAGTACCTACAGTGCATTGATTACACTCTATGGGAGATCATAGAAAGTGGTAATGCACCCATAGTAACAAAAACTGTTAATGGTAAGGAAATTGTTATCCCTCCTATAAGTGTTAAAGAGAAGGCACAAAGAAGGGCAGAGTTGAAGGCACGAAGCACTTTCTTGATGGCCTTACCTAATGAGCATCAATTAAAGTTCAACTCATACAAGGATGCTAAGACACTGATGCAGCTATTGAGAACAGATTTGGAGGTAATACTGCTATAAAGAAAACTTAGAAAAATCTTCTGAAGCAGCAATATGAAAACTTTGCTGCATCCAGCACAAAAGTGATTGAGAAAACCTATGAAAGGCTTCAAAAGCTAATTAGTCAACTAAAGATGCATGGTGAAGTTATCCCTCAAGAAGACATCAATCAGAAGTTATTGAGAAGATTGTCACAAGAATGGACTATGCATACTATTGTGTAGAGGAACAAACCAGAGACTGAGACATTGAGTTTGGATGACCTCTTCAACAATCTGAAGGCTTATGAATCCGAGGTCAAGGGGACATCTAGCTTAACCACAAACTCATAGAATGTAGCCTTTCTGTCCTCTAACAGCACTTACAGTGCAACTAGAGCAGTTAATACTGCTCAGGATGTTAATACTGCTAGCACTCAGGGTGCTGCTGATATCTCAACAACTGTTAAAAATTTGAGTGATGTTGTGATTTATTCCTTCTTTGCTAGCCAACCAAGTATTTCACAGCTTGATAATGAATATCTACAACAAATCCATCCTGATGATCTAGAAGAGATGGACTTAAGGTGGAACATTGCTATGCTGACTATGAGGGTAAGAAGATTCCTAAAGAATACTGGAAGGAAGCTAGACATGGCCAACAAAGAAAGAATTAGGTTTGACAAGTCCAAGGTAGAGTGTTTTAACTGCCACAAGAGATGACACTTTGCAAGGGAGTGCAGGGCACCCAGGAATCAAGACAGCAGGCACAGGGAGCCTACAAGAAGGACTGTGCTAGTTAAGGAAACTAATTCAAATGCCTTAGTGTCTTAGTGTGATGGCTTTGGCTATGATTTGAGTGACCAAGCAGAAGATGGTCTAACCAATTTTGCTCTCATGGCTTATTCTTAAACTAGTTCAAGTTCTTCTACAAACTCTGAGGTATCTAATGACTCAAATTATTGTTCATCATGTTTAGAATGTGTAAAAGATCTAAAAGAACAATATGAAAAATTAGTTAAAGACTTAAGAACAGCTAGGATAAGTGATGTCTCTTATAAAACTGGTTTAGAATCTATAGAAGCTAGACTGTTAGTCTTTAAGAAAAATAAGTCTGTGTATGAGGAAGATATAAAACTCTTAAAATGTGAAATCTATTTAGGAGATTTAGATATTACAGAGCTTAAAAGGAAGTTAGAGTTGGCTACAAAAGAAAAATATGAGGTTCAACTTACATTACAAAAATTTGAAAATTCATCAAAAAGCCTAAGTAAACTTCTAAACAGTCAGATAATGGATAAGTGTAAAACAAAATTAGGGTATAATGTTGTCCCACCTCCATATACTAGGAATTTTATGCCATTTAGTTTATCCTAGTCTAGATGATTTTGTTGATGTGAATGAGTCTGTTAGTGAATCTGTAGTTAAAAAGCCTACTGTTGAGACTAATGAACCTAAGACTGCTAGGAAAGAAAATGGAGCCCCAATTATTGAGGATTGGGTGTCTGAAAGTGAGGAAGAAGATGAGCCTAAGTTTCAAACAGTTAAGCCTAATTTTACTAAAATTGAGTTTGTTAAACCTAAAACTGATAGGAAACCTGTTGAGCAAAAGTAAAATCTCCTAGGAAAAAAATCAGTAGATAAAAAATAGGCAAAAAAATAGACACACTAGTCTTAGTGTGGAACAAGAGGATAGAAACAAACAGATGTTCAATTATGAAAGAAGTGATTTTGAGATTGATCAATTAAAAGCTTGTCATGTGTGTGTATGATAGTTTTGCTCATTTGAAGTATGATTGCAATAACAGGTATAATTATGAAGATTTTCAAAACCAGTTTGGACCAAATGTTCAAAGGCGTTGATCAAACAGAATCTCTCTAAATTAACTCACCGTGTCAAATAAGGAACATGGTTCCAACGAACAGTCTTAACTAGGTCTGGCCAATTTTACTTAATATAGTTAGACCAGGGTTAATACAGTTCAAAAAAGAACAAGCGGTGAATAATGCAGGGACCATGAAAAATGTTCATTAATAATGCATTTTGAACTGCTAGAGGCCTTTTACAAAATACATCAGCTAAATAACAGTAAATTCACTAAAGGTTTATACTATTAAAGGGAACAAGGGTTAATACTGCTATGCAAAAAGCAGTTCTTAGTGGATGTTAAGGGAACAAGGGAAAATACTGTTAAGGGGGCTCATATGTTGGGTTTGTGAGACAAAGCAACAAAGTTTTAGGACCATGTCTCCGAAACAATGGTGCATCAATATCCTTTAAAAGATTTGGACTATATTTATGCACAAAGGCCAAAATCCAAGTCATCATAATAAAGTGTTAGATTATTTAATTGTGAGACCATGGGTATAAAGTACACTAAAAATGGATTTAAAATAAAAAAGTTATGCTTTTTACAAGTTTTATAAAAGTAACTTTATATAATTTTACTGCTTCTGTACGAAACTTATAAAAATTATTTGATTTTTTTTTGTGAAAGTAAAACTCATAAGGAATCCAAAACTATAAAGAACACTAAAAACCAAATTACAACGAATGAGTTACGAGTTTTGAAATATTTAAAGTTATAAAAGTAATTTTATAAACATTTTGAAGCTATTGATTTGACACAGATTTTTATAAAATTAGTGGGTATTCTATTCAAATAGTTTATCTCGTCACGATTCCATATATATAAAGAACAAGTGAAACGGAGTTAAAATGAATGAGTTATGATTTTTATAAGGTTACAAAGATTAAATATATAAAAGTAGTTTTATATATTTTCACAGAATCTGTAAATGTTACTGTTCATCAGTAGCTAAAATATTATAAATATAATATTTTGATAGATTTTCTTAATACAAAACCGTAGGCATAAAGGGGCTTATAAAACGGAGTTAAAACGATAAAGATATGAGGTTTATAAAACTTTGTGCACTATTTTTATTTTTGTACACTATTTTTATAAAATCAATTAAATTATTTATATAATAATATTATATAATCAATAAAAATATTAAATCAACTATTATTAACAAATAATACATTGTTGAGCAAAAATAATATTTTTTATGGGTACAATTAAATAGATATTTATTTAACAAATACGATTTAAATATTGTTTCGACTTTTTAAATTAAACAAAAACTATTAGGTGGTGGTGTAACTATATAACTTATGATATTGTATTTACATTAAATACATTATACTTATACGGCCTATAATTAATTAGGTTGCACTCGAATTTCGCGAGACATTTCACTTACTTGATTTATATAATCAATCATTCACTTGAGGTGAGTTCATAGCCCAATTTTTATATGATTCCAATGATTTACAATTCTCGGGGTGAGAAACATGCATTGTTTTACTTTTGGACGCAAGTACACTTTTAACAATTTACGAGTTTGCCTAAGTAGCTATAACCCACTATGCCCATGAATCATGAACTGTTAATTACTGGATTGTGAGAGCGAATGTTATGAATAGATCTATTTGGGATTGATATCCCCGTTCGGGTGAGGAGCGCTCACTAGTTTCGAAGGTACCAAAACGATGAATGTATACCTTGTCGAAACAATTTGGATGTTGCGGGTTGAACTTTTACACGAGCACATTATTTGCATTAATTTGCATACATATATGTTGTAGCTTCAGTGTCATGAGCTTAGTGCATTTTGTAATTACATTTTGAGATATTGTATGTGTTACATGTCTTACACTTGGAAATTTTGCGGTCCTACTTTATATATTACTTAAACCTGTGAATTCACCAACTTTATGTTGACGTTTTAAAGCATGTTTTTCTCAGGCCAATAAGGCAAGAAACAAGGATACATTGGTGGCCATCATTTTGGAGTCACATTATCATAAAGATTTAAGTGCATTACATTTTAGAGTATTTGTTATGTATTAAAATCTTTTACATTTACAAGGATGAACACGATAAGCTATGGGCTTTGTAACAAACAATTTATTTAATCCAGCGTATCATTTTCAAATGACTCATATAGAGGTCGTTCTCATATCTTGTGCTACTGATCTATGATGTAACACTCTCAGACCTTTATTCCGCTGCGACCCTATTTGAGGGTGTTACAGTCATGTTGCTATTTTGTATGAAAATTTTGTTGGGTTTATGAAATTACTTACTTTAAATTTTTGATGCCAACCTTTCTTTTTACATTTTTCTTTATGCTAAGATCTCTAGAAACAATTAGTTCTCCTACTGATGTGACACAACCTATATACTTATATAGTATGTCAACATAAAGAAGATTTAAGATAGATGTTTGGTTTACAAAAGAAGAAGAATATAGTTTTGTATTACATGTTAGAACAAGACGTTGGATACTAGGTCGGCAATGTGGCCGGTGTATCTTGAAGCCAAGATGATTATATGACACAAAGTTAAAGAAATGGTTTGGAAATCCAGCTGTTGATATGTTAAAAAACTTGGTGTATTTACCAAATCTGAGGCTTGTTCTGTTCTTAAGGCTTTGTTGCCACATACCAGTTGCTTCACAATCGAAATATGAAATTCTATAGGCCGAGACAACTTGGAGGATTGAATAGAAGTAGCTAATATCATCATTATCTATTGGCCTATGCACATTAATAGATCATAAGACGGATAATAATTGTTTATGTGGTTGTTGCATATGTAATTTCGTCGAATGTACATCTCTATCAAACAATACACAACAACAGGCAAGCAGTGCCACCTTTAGAACATCTAGGGTTATCCATTTACGATACACCTTGGCTTTCTAAAATTCTGCTTCGTGCCCTAAGTTTCAGATTTCTACAATCTTTTTGTGGTAATCTAGTGACAACATTGAACAAAAAAAAAATTTAGAACACAAAATCAACATCAACAACGAAGTACAATAATAATAACATAGCGAAAAATAATGGGTCAAGTTACGGCTTTAATATGAAACGTATTCGCAACTCTTATTCCCAACAAATACAACATAGAAATTCCATAGTGCATCATCAAATTAGTTTAGTGTCTAATATAAAAACCTTATTATATCAGTTCAATAATGAAGCAAATAAGAACCTAATCACAAAGAAAACTATGTGGTTTATATTTTTGATAAGACCTTTGCGGTTTACATTTTTGCTAAGAAATTTTTATAGACTATAGTTTTCGTTATGCGATATTTTTTCTGAACTTGCACAATGGCTCTGATTCAGTGACAGACTATCTGAAACACGCCTTCTTAGACGTTATTCGGTAACTATTGGTCGCACCCTAAAATGTGTCAACATTCTCAATATCCAAAAAGCTACATTATGTTAGATATAACATTATACACATGCTTTTACCATTTAATGTGACCATTCAAACTCGTGATTGGCCGAGGCATATTATCAAATGGCTATTTCGCATAAAAGTACTCCGATGATGGAACCCAAAAGAACACGAATCATGTACATATGAAGATACTTGATCTTTACTCAATATCTAAAACTGAAATCAATAAAACTATAAAATTTAAAGCTTAA
The DNA here is from genome assembly GCA_026074375.1 of Tanacetum coccineum. Lineage (NCBI taxonomy): Eukaryota > Viridiplantae > Streptophyta > Magnoliopsida > Asterales > Asteraceae > Tanacetum > Tanacetum coccineum. The sequence goes on from BQNB010018246.1 coordinate 58,054, forward strand.
GAACAAAATTTTGAACAAAACTTCATTTACATGAGGTTTTTCCAATCATAGCTTAACAAAACCCCTAAAACGAATCATCATAACTACAACCTTAATATGAATCATCATGATAAAGACCCTCGGAAACACAAAAATTAAAAACACGAAATCATACATAATAAAAGGAAGATTCGAATTAACAAAACCCCTAAAACGAATCGGGTATATAAAGAATTAGTATAAATAAATTATTTACCTTAGTGGAATGTTGTTTCATGATGTTGGTACAAATAATTTTAATACTGATGATATGTGAATAAACAGATTATTGCCATAAAACACGATATCGATTATCAGTATATTAAAATTTTGCGCGTATACATTAATTCTAGTAGTGATGTGAATTTGAAATTAGAAGATAAAAAAAACACGGAGATGAAATAGCAGAGATGTGAATAGAGAAGTGGTAGGTGGTAATATGACGTCAATATATGACGTCATAAAGGGGAAGGGTGACATTAAAAAAGTTTTTCTTTTATTATTTATAAAGATTATCAGCATATTAAATTAATGTATGCGCGCAAAATTTTAAGTATTAAAATGAAAATATAAGTTACTGTGATATGTAAATTAATACACGGGATTATACATATCCAAATACACGAGTTACTGTGATTTTAAATATCTTTATGAGATTAAGTAAAGATATTCGAAAAAATATTTTTTTACTATTCAGGCTCGTGTTATTCTTATTTATAAGTTTAATCATCGTGTTCATGGATTTAAATATTAAATATAACTAAAACTATGATTAACATGTATATACTTATTAAAATAAAGGCATGACCCACGGGTTACTGTGAGATGAAAATAAATACACAATATTATGCACATAACTATGACACATATTTTTTAAGGGTTATTACACGTTAGGCAAGTTAACCTTAATAGTTAAATGTAAACAACATCAACCTAAATACCATGCAATTAAACACATTTAAAACCTTTATGCATTAAAGAAAACCTTGAAGTAACTCTGATTTCTGTGTTATTATTCCGCTGTGCAAGTTTATTAACCATTGTTACTATATCCTGGATGAGTCTTAATAACGACCTAAGGGGTCTTAACAGACTCCACAAAATGTATACAAAATATTAATTAATATTAACACATAATAAAAAATATATGTAAAAACTGCGCGCACACAAGATTATATATAAGTATAAAAGATTTAATATTGTTTTATACAAAAATATTAGACTTTACATAATTATATATATATAAACTGTCACAATATTAAATTTTAAAACAAAGTTTTTAAATAATTGTTACTTGTTATAATATCTTGCAAAAATTAAGTTATTAAAATATTAATATCAGCAAGAGTTCAAGTAAAAAATCTCTATAATGTAAAAAAAGGCAGGACACGTTTGCAACCATCGGATGAAGAAATCAACGATTCAGATTCTTAGTGGCATTTTTGTGATTTTTTTAAGTTCCAATAGAAATGTTTGCTTAAAATCTGATGCAAAAAGGGCATACTAGTCTTTTTATCATACAATCCTTGTGACAGTTTTCATTTGTGCGACATTTACGGGTTTTCCAAATCACTCATCCATCAATATTCTAATTTCAAAGTTTCTAATTAAAAAGTCTCCATGATGATGACTGATGCATTCTCGCTCTTCGGTTTTCTTATTTGTTTATAATTTCATATTTCGTTTTATATGCATGGTTGACTTGCATTTTTTAAAATTGCCGATTTCATCTTCGAAACGAAGGTGATCAGGGACGGAGCCAGGGGGTGTCCCGTGGGTGCCTGGGACACCTATGGATTTTTTCGATGTAGTGTTAATTTTTGAGAAAAATAACAATTTTTTCCAAGTGTATCATAAATGCCACCGGTCTATCGAAATGTGTTTCTAATCTTATCATTTTAATAAAATTTTCGTTTTAATTCACTTTTTAACTCTATTATATTACGGTTAAAAAAATTGGGCACCTTGTCATATTTGATCCTGACTATGTCCCTGAAGGTGATGATATGGTGATATCGATATGATGCGATGATTTCTTGATGATGATTACTATCAATGACGATGCTAATGATTCATTACAATGATGTTGAAATCGATGATGCGGAAACGATGATGATTATGAACGAAGAAGATGAATTTGCTAATGATCAGTCACGATGATGTTAGTGATACATGATACTGAAACGATCACGATGATGAAGATGCATGATGATGATGTTACTGATCACTAACAATGATGCCACTGAAGTTTTGGTAAATTAATCTGAAAACGAATTGTAATATTTTTGATCACTTACAGTGATGCTGAAATCGATGATGCCGGAATGATGACTTTGATGATCGAAGAACATGATGACGACGAAGACGCTATGATGCAGATGATCCGCATCTAAGAGCATTCGGTACCATAACACCATTAACACCGACACATCAACGCCACATCAGCTTTAACACCATAACACCAACACCTCAAAATACCCCTGTAATCATAACACCATTAACACCACTTTTTAGGACCCGTCATTTTTTTATTTTTCATTTGTTTCAAATATATTATTTTTTCATAAAAAATAATTACTTTATAAATTATGAATTCAATATTTTATGAAAAACTTATTAAACAAATTAATATATAAAAACATATAAAAAAGCTCACTTTAGAAAAAACCCACTTTACAAAAAAAACCCAAAAAAGCCCACTTTAAACACCACCAATATACCTTCGTCTTCTTCCTTTTAGTACCTGCAAAACACACACACACACACACACACACACACAGAGAACACACACCAAAAACCTTAAAAACGCAAAAGAAAAAAGAAAAGAATACCGGCGTTGCCAGCGTTAGTGTGGCAACGCCCGGTCCAACGCCGTTGGCCAACACCACTAGGCGGTATGGTAACGCCATTAACGCTAGAGCCACGTAGGCTCAACGCCGGGTTGGGCGTTACCATACCCAACCCTCTAAAAGTGAAACTATATTAGAGGTGAGTTATTTTGCATATTAGTTTCTTCCTACATATTAAGGGACTAATCTATACCATCTATTTCATTAGATTAAAAAGATAAGATTTAAGATTAAAAAAAACATGGAGGGACCAAAAGTGTAAATTTACTAAAACTCACACTAACCACTCCTCATTATTTGTAAAGTTGGCAAATCTTGCCCAAATTGCAATTAAATGACACATTTTGTACGTTTTTTTACGTGTTTACGTTTTTACGTTTTTTACGTTTCTTAAGTTTATTTACGTTTTTTTACGATTTTTACGCTTTTTACGTTTTTAACGTTTTCATACATTTTTTTACGTTTTTACGTATTTTTATGTATTTTTACTGTTTTTACGTTTTTTATGTTTTTTATGTTTCTTACGTTTTTTACGTTCTTATACGTTTTTACGTTTTTTACACGTATTTTTACGATTTTATACGTTTTTTACGCTTTGTACGTTTTTATATGTTTTTGTACGTTTTCGTCCGCTTTCGCACGTTTTCGCGCGCTTTTGCGTGTTTTCGCACGTTTTCGCACGTTTTCGTCCGTTTTCGCACGTTTTCGTCTTTCTCCGCACTTTTTCTTCGTTTTCGTCCGCTTTCGCACGTTTGCTTTCGTTTTCACACGTTTTCGTCCGTTTTGGACATTTTCTTACATTTTCGCACGTTTTCTTACGTTTTAATACATTTTCGCACGCTTCCGTTCGCATTCGCGCTCTTTCGTCGGCATTCGTGCGTTTTCTTCAGCTTTCAGCGCAGTTTTCGTTAGCTTGCGCAGTTTTCGTTCAGCTTTCGCGCGTTTTTCGCCAGCTTATCGTGCTTTTCGCAGGCTTTCATAAGTCTTCATACGTTTTCGCCTGTTTTCGTACATTTTCGTCTGCCTTCGCACGTTTTTTGTGTTTTCGCACGTTTTTGCACGTTTTCTTCCTTTTCCCATGTTTTCGTCCGTTTCATACGTTTCATACGTTTTCGTCTGTTTTCATACATATACGTCCGTTTTCGTTCGTTTTATTATGTTATCGTTTATTTTTTTACATTTTCGTTTGTTTGTACATTTTGTCCGTTTTCGCACGTTTTAGTCCGTTTTCGCACGTTTTCTTCCGTGTTCAGAAGTTTTCGACCGTATGAAGACGTTTTCAGCAGTTATCAAACGATTTCTTCCGTTTTCATACGTTATCTATCACTGATATTATACCAAAAACCCTAAACCACTAATAACTAAGCCGTATACTAAAAATCTTAAACCCCTAACCACTAGGTATAATATCACAAGTGATATAAACATAAACTTTAAAACCCATACCAAAAACCTTAAACCCCTAACCACTAAACCCTATACTAAAAACCTTAAACCCCTAACCACTAGGTATAATATCACAAGTAATATATATACATAAACTTTAAAATCTTTACCAAAAACTCTAAACCCCTATCCACTAAACCCTATACCAAAAATCCAAAACCTCTAACCACTAGATATAATATCACAAATTATATATACATAAACTATATAATATATACCAAAACCCCTAAACTCCTAACCACTAAACCTTATGCCAAAAATCCTAAACCCCTAACTACTAGGTATAATATCACAAGGGATATATATAAACTTTAAAATCTATACCGAAAACCCTAAACCTTATATCAAAAACCCTAAACCCCTAACCACTAGGTATATATCACAGTGATCTATACATAAAACTTTAAAAACGTTTATACCAAAAACTTAAACCCACTATCACCAAACCCTATACCAAAAACCTTAACCGCTATACATTAAACTCTAAACCAAAAACCCTAAACACCATATACTACTATAAACCCTTATACCAAAACCTAAGCCCTAACCACTAAACCCTTACAAAAACCTAAAACCCCTGCCCCTCCCTAACCACTAAACCTTTACCAAAAACCCCCTCTTAAACCCACTAACCACTAAACATCTTACACCAAAAAACCCTAAACCGCTAACCAATAGGTATAATATCACAAGTAATATACACAGAAACTTTAAAATCTATACCAAAAACCCTAAACCCCTAACCACTAAACCGTATACCAAAAACCTTAAACCCTTACATATACCAACAATCCTAAACCCCTAACCACTAAACCATAAACCCTAAACCCTAAACCCCTAACCACTAAACCATATACAAACCTCAAACCACTATGTGTAATATCACAAGTAATATATACATAAACTTTAAAATCTATACCCTAAACCCTCACCCCCTAACCACTAAACCCTATACCAAAACCCATAAATCCCTAACCACTAAACCCTATGCTAATAACCCTAAACCCCTCTTCCCAACCACTAATCCCTATACCAAAAACCCTAAACCCCTAACCACTAAACCCTATACCAAAAATCCTAAACCCCTAACCACTAGGTATAATATCACAAGTGATATATACATAAACTTTAAAATCTATACCAAAAACCCTAAACCCTTGACCACTACCCTATACCAAAAACCTAAACCCCTAACCACTAAACCCTATACCAAAACCCCTAAACCCCTAACCACTAAACCCTATACCAATACCTTTATAAACTAAGATTCACCCGTAGCTTAACAGTTATTACCCTCTGACATTGTAGTATCACTAGTGATAAATAAATAATAATAAAATCTCATGTGATAAAGTAATATAATGTGACATTAGTCATGGTATTCCACATATAATTAATATCACATGTGATAAAGCAATATAATATAACACTAACTGTGGTTATTGTTGAAATTTTTAAATGTAATCACTGTTATCTATCACTTGTGATATTATACTGTTAGTAGGATTAAAATGGTTAAAACATAGTTTTGTGAGAAAATAGTGTTTTAGTTTAATTTTCACAAATTATGTTTGATATATGGCTAGAATGGTAAAATTGTTTATTTTTTAATGTCAAACATGATAAATCATTTAATGTTTTACACAAATATTTATACTCATTTCATGACATCATGTTGAGTGTTCAAACTTACGGATATGTTATATCACATGTGATACTTCAAGCGGGTTTGATTATAAAAAATAAAATTCTTCGTTATTCACCAACTTCTATAAATAAAGTGTTTTGATTTGAAGGTCCAAAAATTATGTGTGATAAATGGTTGGAAAGCTAAGAATGTGTACTTTTCAATGCCAATAACGATGAATCAGTTGGAGTTTCACACAAATATTTATACCCGTTTTACGAAAGCATGTGAAGTGTTCTAACTTACAGATTAGTGTAATATCACAAGTGATATATCAAACAAAATACTGCATCGAGAAAAAACAAAAAAATACCAAAAAAACAAAAAAAAAGTTTGTCGAAAGTATATGAAAGTGCCCCTCTATTGAAAGATAATTAAATGCTCGTCACGATGGTGTAATTTATGTATCTTAACGTTTTACGGTTTTTGCGATATGCAATTTTTAAAAAATAGGGGTGAAAATGTGTTTTAATTAAAAAACACAAAGGTAGGAAGGGGGTGGTGGATGTTTTTTAAGGTTTAATGTTGTTCATTAGATAAAATTAAATCTTAGATTAATCCATACTTCAAAGTTTCATCTTTAGTACTTTAGAATTTATCCAAAGTTACTAAACTTTAAATCAAGTAGGATGTTCAATAAAAAGTCTATTCATTGGTGATCAAACGTTGGTTTCAGAGTTGTTGTGAAGCTTAGAATTAGAAGAAAACCAACAACCTCATACAGTCTAATTCTCGTGATAAGATGGAGGCATGTCTAATTCTCAGTGATAAGATGGAGGATTGATTAATTCTCAGTGATAAGATGGAGGCAGGAAACTATTTCTACAACTCTGGACCTACAAAAACTCCCTAATCATCAACCAGGGGATTATGATCTTGGTTAATGAGGATAGAACAATACTTTTCATGTCTGATTACTCCTCTGGGAAAGTTATTAAAAAATGGTAACAAAGTGCTGAAGAAGAACTGTTAGAGAAAACTGAGCAGAAATATAAACCTATACTGACAGAAAGAAAAGAGGACAAGAGGAATGAGATGAAAGCTATGAGGAACTCCTGTTGATGGCACTCCAAAATAGGATCAAACTCGAAGTTCTCATTCATATAAAGTTGCAAAATTGGCTCATGGAAGCCATTGCGTGCGAGGGTATGGAGGAAACAATGGATCAAGAAAGTTCAGAGGAACTACTTCTCAAGCAACAATTTGGAATCTTTGCAGGATTAAAGTTAGTAAAGAGACAATGGATCAAACTTTTAATAGGCTGCAAAAACTTATTAGTCAGTTGGTGATTCAAGGCTGATGTTATTTACAGAGGACATGAAGTAACAATAGTTGAGAAGTCTTCATCTGAAATAGAAGACTAGCTTTATCTGGAGGAAAACAACAGGGAAATAGAGACCATCAGTTGGGTATGACTTATACAATCTTGGAGATATATGAACTTGAAATCTCAGGATCATCAAGTACAAGTCAAAATCCACAAAATGTGGCTTTTGTGTCCTCCAACAACATAACAGCAATAGCAGCACAAATGAAGCAGATAACACTGCTTATGGAGTTAGTGTGTAATAACTTAAAGTAATCCTTACATCGGGAGGAAACTTAGTGATGCTTGATCTGTGTTTTCCTAGCTAATCAGCTCAATTCTCCTCAATTTGCATAAGAGGATCTAAAACAAATTAATCCTGATGATCTAGAATAAATGGATTTACAATGGGAGATGGCCATGGTGACAATTAGAGCTAGGAGATTCATCAAGAGGACAAGCAGGAAGGTGGATGTAAATGGTCAAAGAGTTGGATTTAATAGGTCTAAAGTGGAGTGCTATAATTGTCATAAAAATGTTCACTTTGCAAAAGAATATAGAGCTTCTAGAAATCAGGAAAGCAGAGGAAGAAAGATTAATTAAAGAACTGTGACAGTGGAAACTCCCACTGAAAATGCCTTGGTTGCTCAAGATGGAATTGGAGGGTATGACTGGAGCTACCCAGCTGAGGAAGAACATCCTACAAACTTTGCATTGATGGCACATACATCTTCAGGAAGTTCTTCCAGTTCAGATTCTGAGGTAGATTCTTGTTCTAAATCATGTGTAAATGCTTCATGCTACCTCTCATAGAAACAATTGATAGTTTGTCTTAGATTACAAAAAAGTTCAATATTTTATTTAGTATCTTATAAAGCAGGTTTAGAATCAGTAGAAGTTAGACTAGCTCACTATAAGAAAAATGAGGCTGTGTTTGAAGAAAACATTAATGTTTTAAAACTTGAAGTCAAACTAAGAGACACTGCTTTAGTTGAAAACAAAAAGAAATTAGAAAAAAAAAGAGATGAGATAAAACTAACATTAGAGAAGTTTCAAAATTCATCTAAATCTTTGAATAATTTGTTGGAAAGTCAAGCTATTAACAAGTTTAAAACTGGACTAGGATATAATGCAACTTCTTCTACTGCAGCTTCTCTAGCAGTAGAAAGCTTTGTGAATTCATCTGAGATGTTAGAAAATCAGGAGAATAATAAGTCCAAATCTGATAAGGGATATAATGCAGTTCCCCCACCTTTTACAGGGAACTTCATTCCCTTTAAACTTGATCTAACATTTATGGATGAAATAGTTGAAAGTGAGAATATGGATGCTATTACTATTGTTACACCTAGTAATGGTAAGAAAGTTGAGTCAAATCATGAGTTTGCTGGTGTAAAAAGTAATGGTGATGCAGTAGACCCTAAAACTGTTAGCAAGAACAACTTTAGACCTCCAGTCATTGAGGATTGGAATTCTGATGATGAAAGTGAGGTAGAAATTATACAAAATGTTAAGGATAAAACTGTTAGACCTAGCACTGAAAAGATAAAATTTGTTAGGGAAACAGTAGAGAAGGTAGAAACATCTAAACACAACAAACACTATCCTAGAGGGAACCAAAGAAACTAGAACAATCTTATGTCCCAAAGACTAGGAAGTGACTTTAAAATGATTAATAAAGCTTGTTTTGTTTGTGGTAGTTTTGAGCATCTCCATTATGTGTTTGATAAAAAGGTTATAAGACCAGTGTGGAACAACTCAAGTAGGGTGAATCACAAGAACTTTGCTAATAAAATAACTCACCCTCACCCAAATAGAAGATTTGTTCCACAAGCAGTACTAACCAGGTCTGGCAAAATTAATACTGCTGGTGCAAGTGTTAATACTGTTGTCAGACCAGTTAATACTGCTGGCTCAAAACCAACTATGAATCATCCTAGACCAATATCAAATGCTTATAAAAAAAGGGATATTCTCAAGTTACAAGGCCATTTAACAAGTATTCAGAATACAAAAATAGTATTTTTAATAAAAAGGTTAATACTGTCAGGGTAAAAGATACTACTGCTAGGGATAGAGTAGTAGTAAGTGAAAATAAAGGAAAAGGAGTTAATGCTATTAAGGCCTCAACATGCTAGGTTTGGAAAGCCAAAAACAGTAGTGCATCAAATACTTTTAAGAAATATGCTTACATTGATGCACGAGGCAGATCCAAGTCTATAATGGCTTGGATCCCCCAAAAGAGTCTAATTCTCTTATTTTATATGCAGGGCAACCCACAACAGAAGGGGTACAAGGAAAAAGGAGTTATTGATAGTGGTTGCTCAAGGCACATGACTGGAAACAAATGCTATCTTACTGAATATGAAGATTATGATGGTGGTTTTGTTTCCTTTGGAGATGGTAAAGGTAGAATTTCTGAAAAAGGTAAAATCAAAACAAGAACATTGGATTTTGATAATGTGTACTTTTGTAAGGAGCTTAAGTATAACCTATTTAGTGTGTCATAAATTTGTGACAAAAAGAATAATGTTATTTTTATTGATACTGAATATCTTGTCTTATCTTCTGACTTTAAGCTACTTGATGAAAGTCAAGTTTTGCTGAGAGTTCCAAGAAAGGATAACATTTACAGTGTTGACCTAAAGAGTGTTGTTCCCACTAAAGGTTTAACTTGCCTCTTTTCTAAGGCCACAATTGATGAATCCAATTTATGGCATAGGAGGCTTGGTCACATAAACTTTAAAAATATTAACATACTGGTTAAGGGAAACCTTGTAAGAGGTTTACCTACAAAGATCTTTGAAAATGACCATTCTTGTGTTGCTTGTCAGAAAGGAAAGCAACACAAAGCCTCCTGTAAGGCCAAACTTGTGAACTCTATCAGCAAACCCTTACATATGCTTCATATGGACCTATTTGGTCCTACAAATGTTAAGAGTATAATAAAAAAAGTCTTATTGCCTAGTTGTCACTGATGACTTTAGTAGATTTTCTTAGGTATTCTTTTTGGCCACTAAGGATGAAACTAATGGGATATTAAAGACCTTCATAACTGAAATAGAAAATCAACTAGACTATAAAGTAAAAGTTATCAGAAGTGATAATGAAACTGAGTTCAAAAATAGTGTAATGAATTAGTTATGTGAAATGAAGGGTATTAAGAGGGAATTTAGTATTGCTAGGACTCCTCAGCAGATTAGTGTTGCTGAGAGGAAGAATAGAACACTGATAAAGGCTG